>VZRX01006372.1:0-16303 GCA_013398075.1 Notiomystis cincta
GCAGCCCGGGCAGAGCCGCTCGCGGGGTCTGTCCCGCGGGAAACTCCCACCCGGTTCTCGCTACCGTGTGAAACTGCAGAGCCTCTGTCGCTCAATTTCCTTCCAAAGCCGCCCTGTAAGGGGTGCTGGGAAGGAGCCCCAGACACCTTCATATCTCAATTTTTCTTCTTTGGACAGGAAATGTGTGTGGAGAGGGGGGGTCGAGATCGTAAATTTCATTGATTACTTGCAGACTGTACCGAGTATATTCAAGCTTTCATGACAGCTTCTGGAGACATAACGACTGGACAATATTGCCCGAGCAGTACAAACTCTCTTTAACAACTACAAAGAAATCAGCAGGTAATTATAGGCTCGATTGTATACATAATAGGCATCGGAAATCGGAGAATAACTGTAGGCAGCGATTCTGAACCAGAAGAGGAACTGTCGTGCTTCAAACTCTCATACAATAGCTGCTCATTGTGCTGAGTGTCTTATTCTAATTACAGATACCTGCACAGCATAGCAAGTATAGAAGAGAGACACTTCCTTGATCTTCCTGCCAGCAAAACTCATCCTTTAGAAATTAAAGATATAAAGGCAAAGCAAGCCATGTGGGTATTCCTGAAACAGGCGATGATGCTGAGCTGTGCCCTCTGCTCTGGAAGAGCGCTTTAGTGCCCAAAACGAGCAGAATTTCTGACAGCAATTGGACTGCTGGAAAAAAAAAAAAAAAAATAAACCAACTGAACAACAAACAAACAAACAAAAAAAGAAACCCCAAAAACTTCTCTCGAGGTGCCTAGAGAATTACCTTTTCCACACAAAAAGCTAATAAATATAAAAGAGTACCCGACCAAAATTAGCAGAAAACAACAAACGCTTCGGGAACACATCAAGCCCTTATATAAAACAGAGGTTATAACATTCGAAAATGTTTTTTCTTGACACTAAGAAAAAAATAGACACACTTGCTTTTCTATACCTAAAGGAATATAAATATTTAATTCTGATATAGAGGTTGTTCCCTTTCTAAAAGATGGTTTTGTTTTGAAATCATTATTGACAATCCCTGCGCAGAATAATCGTTCTCTCCTTTAACCAATGATTTCTCCTTCCAAAGGAGAATCCCAGCAAAATCAAGGAGAACACTCCTAAACACTCAAAAACACTCCCGGTGCCCATGCCCGTTTCATTCGAGTGCTTCCTCCATTCCCGTTTCTTTCAGGTGGCGTTTCCCAACGAGTTCCTTGGCTCCCAGCCCAGGCGGTGCGTGGCATTTGCAGCCGCGCGTGGGTGAAGCCACGCACCGCCCGTCCCCGCGGGTCTGATCCCTGCTCTCCCTGGCAGAAACGAGCCCCGGCGCTCTCCACACAACTTCGCTTTGAATTTCATCTGGCCTCAAAGTTCACTTCGGTTGTTTTGCCTCTAGGGGTACGTGCTGTGTTATTCTAGGTCACTCGTGACTTACGAGCTTAAGTAAACATGTGTCCACATCAAAACGCAGCCACAGAGAGGCAAACAATCCGAGGTATCATTTCAGCCTGTGGGGAAGGTTGTTCCCACCAGGTCAGGCTGGGCTCTGTCGGAGGCAGAGCGGAGCGAGCCGAGCGGTGCCGGGGGGGCGGCGCTGACCTTTGCCGCCCGTTTGACTCCGGCGCGACCCGCGGGGCGCGGGGCTGGGCACGCCCCCCACGCGTGTCCGTGGGATCGGAAATGCACCCGTCGGGGAGCCACCAGCCTCTAGAGAAATTAGATTTGGATTCCTTTCAATTGCAAATATCTTATTTGTGAAGTCCGATCGCTATTTTTCTGAGCATCATTTTCCGCATAGTTGTAAACGAGATAATCTAATTGTTGATTTAAAAATTTCAAATGATTTACAGAAAAAAATTCTCTGTCTAACTGGCAACGAGTAATGGCTAAATGTCTCACTCGGTGCCACTCAATCCCACTTCTGCAACAACTGTTTTGGCTGAGATAGGTTGCTTATTCAGCCTATCTGCTTGGATTTAATGCCAAGTTAACGTTAGATCTGAAGAAAGATGTTCGTATAAACATGACTTTTTTAAAAAAATGCTCCTGACTAAAACATGACGCGAAAATAAAACACAGAGAGAAGGAGGGGGAGTGCTGTTTCCCAAAACTGAAAGACAGTAAAAAACTGGTCATCAAAAAAAAAGTCTCCAGATGAAGACAGTAAAGGTAAATCAAAGCAGAGCAACTGTTTGCAATATCACTTGTACTTTTCCTGTTGGGCTGCGCAGTATTTTACTGACTGGAAGTACTAGCAAGATGTGCAGGTATCCGCTTACATCAGAAACTGCATTTGGTATAAATATTCTGTTCCAGAGAACGGCTTTATCACGTTTCCAAATAATAAAGTATCCTTTGAAACAAAAGCCGCACATCAGGTGTCATTCTATTAATGGCTGATGCGCTGCCTCATACATATGAAGGGTGACTGTTTTTGTGAAAGATGAGTGTTTTCGGCTCCATGCTCCCTCCGCCGCCCGTCCCGTCCCGTCCCGTCCCGTCCCGTCCCGTCCCGTCCCGTCCCGCTCCCGCCGGGGACGCGGAGCGCGGGGTCCCGGCCGCCGCCCTGCCCGCCCGGGAGCCCCCCGGAGCCGCCCGGCTCCAGCCCGGTAACGGCTCCAGCGCGCCTTCCGAGCAGGCTTCAGGGCGGTGCCCCGTCTCCAGGCTTCAGCCATCAAATTCCCGCACAAAACACTCCCGCCAAATGGCAACTTTGGGTTTTTCACCTAAAGTTTTGTGGTGTTTGCCCAATTTCAGCAAGAGAGGCTTGTGAGAAGAAGGATAGGTCGGATTTACATCAGGGTAACCTGCCTGCCTCCATCCTTTCTCCTGTGTCACCTTTGAATTTCTCAGGGGTGCGGTCGCACCTCTGCCCTCTCATCTGTGCCGTCAGCGGTGTCGGGACAGCGCCTGGGCTGCGAGGACCTGTGTGCCATGATACGTTTGCCACAGCCGGTCCCAAAGCCCAGCTCCTCGTGCAGCTCGACAAAGCCACGCTGTGAACTGGGCAGATTAAGAATCTGTTGATCGCCCTGGCCACAAGTTCGCTTTTCTGACCTTATATCCCCGTACAGCCGGTCCTTTGGTTTGCGCCGGTTTGGGCTTTTTTAAGCCGACTCTTATTTTACGTGTTAAATAGTCGGCTCTTTAACCAGCAACTAGCAATCATCAGACATTAATTTATACGGCTTTTACAAATACCTAAGCTATTTAAAATGCTGAACTGGGTTGTGTGTGGCAGGGAACATCTATCTATTGAATAGGCAGTGTCACACGGTAGCATGCTCTCTTGTCAAGGGTGATTGTGTTTTAGGCAAACATTTGAGCAAACATAAAGGCAAAGGTCAAGTACTGTTCAGTTGCAGTGTGTGCTAATTCACCTAGCTAACCAATGGGGCAAAAGTTGCATTTTCTGCGAGCACGGCAGACCAAACCTCTGCGAAGGGCATTATTAGCTGTGAGCCGGCTGTGATCGTTTCCAGACAGCTCCCGGGTGGAAGGGCTGGAAGCTCGGAGGGTGCCCGGAGTGCAGCTACTGCACCATCACCTCCCGTTGCTAACAAGTGCCTTCCAATAAGCTGGTGTGTTTTGTACTGTTCTGACCTCATCCTTTTTTTTTTTTTTTTCCCTTTTTTCCCTTTCCTCTTTTCCTTGCTATTTATTTCTTTCCTGGTATTTGCTTCCTCTCCCTCCCCATCCCCCGGACAAACGAAGATGGGCTGTCCATCGCCAGCCGGCTCGGTGCACTGAGCAGCTCCGGAGAAATGGGGCGAGCAGAGACCGGTGGCAGGGAAGTGCAGTTTGGCTCCTCATTGAAAGTGCGTGGGGAGGAGGGGGAGGAGGAACCGAGTTACTTTATTATCCTCATTCCTCCCCACGTCGTCGCAATAAAAAAAAAGCCATGTTTTGAATAGGAAAGGCTGGAATTTATTTCTGAGGGTGATCTGCCTGCCGGTTTTTCCAAGCAAACCTTATTATTTCTCATAGCAATTTTTTTCCTGCTATCTATCAAAAAAAAAAAATTAGAGAAGAATCAAAGGGCTGGGTGGTGGTTGTCACACTCGCAGCTTAGAAGTGTCTCTCTCTCCCTCTGTCTCTCTCTCTCTCTCTTTTAAGGGAAAAAAAAAAAGAAAAAAAAAAAAAAAAAAAAAGACCCATTCCTTCCTTCTCGGTTCAGCCTGGAGGGCTCGCACTTTGAATCAATAGTCATTTTATTTGAACCAATGGCTGTGCTTCCACCCAAGCTGTACGTACAGTACTTTTCATAATAAACAGGGAGTTCACAGTTGTGGTCTCAAGGCACTTAGGTCTGGGGGATGCACGTGCGAAATTAATAAATAAATAAACAAACAAATAAATAAACAAATCACTAACTAAACAAAAAATAAATAACATGACAGTGGGCTGAAAAAGAAATCAACCAAAAAAGAAAATCCTAACAAAGCGCCAAATAGAAACGATTATTTTGAACCCAGGCGAAAGCTCATGAAATTCTTACTTGTTGCCTTGTGGCATAGAGGCACTCGCCTCCCAGTCCCGCACCGTGGGGTCTGGCTCTGCCTGCCTCTGCTGCTGGGAGAAGCAGGAGGATTTTTTCTTTTTTGACAAAACTCCAGGAAGAACATCAACAACATCAGAGACGTGATTCTGAGCGCAAAATTGGTTTATGGCTAAAATGACATTAAAATCACGAGGGCATATTTTCTTTGCAACGCAAACTATAAACACAAGCATACACTCATGAGAAAACACGGTAAAAATAATAATAAACTTACCCCCGCCTGCCAAACCATCACAATTTGTGGGACTCTTCTTTAGTGCTGCAGACAACTTGACCCTTCAAGCCCTGCATTAAACACGGTGGATACAGTGAAACAGGAATAAAATTAAGAAAAAAAAAATGTTTTGTCATGTATTTCTAAATAGTCTAATCTTCAACTATCTCGGATTTCTTTACAACCCACTGGCTACGGTCCTATAAACACCACCTGGGCAGTTTCACAAGCTTTAAAGTTTTGTGCGAGTGTGTGTGTGCGTGTGTGTGTGTGTGTGTGTGTGTGTGTGTGTGTGTGCAGTAAGTTGTTTAAAAGGCATCGTTACCATTCAGAGGTATAAAAGTATTGCCCTGATCTTTGGCGTGATGGGATTTGGGTTTTGGATTTGGAAGGGGTTTTTTTACATGCACCTCTCATTTTACTTAACTTTTTAAAGATGGGAAAAGCTGGAAGCTTTAGTTTTCGAGAGACTTTTCTCGTTATTCATCTGTTTGGTCGCCTTAGCTGCACAAAAGCGTATCAGCTGCGTTATGAAAAATGGCCTAAGCCCAGAGAATGTCACAGTGGTCGACTTATTATTTTAGCCCTTCTTAAAAAAAAAAAAAAAAAAAAAAAAAAAAACTCAGGGAAAGTTTGCTTTTGATGAATTCAATAAAAGCGGCACTGCAACGGAAGAGATTTTAAGCTAAAATCATACAGCATGGGGGCAAAAGCTTAAATCAGCCAGATGGCCAAAGGTAGACAGAGTCTGCCCGCTTTAAACCAATCCACAGAAGTTACAGTCCTCCAGACTTTTAGCTTCTTATTATGTTTATCGTGCTTTGTCCCACTCCCTCCCCCCCTTAAAAGTGTCTTAACAAATAAATAAACAAAAGTGAACTTTTGCAATTCATATTTCACGAACAGTTTTTCTTTCCTCCTCAACTCAGGATTTTTCTTTTTTGTTTTTTTAACTTTTTTTAAAATTTTTTTATTAGTTTAAAAAAAGCCACGACATCCATAGCCCCTGGGCAAGGTGTTACTTTTTAATTTAGCAGCACCTCATGTCTCCTCTCCAGGGAGGGCTTCCCGGCCGAAACCAGAAAGGACAAGTCTAAGGGACTGCAAGGATTGCAGCTGAAGGCTGTGCTGTGAATCAGCTCCTGTCCTTCTGAGTAATAAATTGACCTAAATAATAACTGCGATTAATAATTATAACAAAAATAAATACCACAGGCTAGCGACTGTGTGGGGCAGGCGGGTTGAATTCGGTGTGGGCTTTGTTTATTGTTAGGAAACACCCATAAACAGCCCTAAACCCACTAGTAAACTCTAATCTCCTCTGGCGTAATAAGCTTTGCAATTCTTGTGATCTCGGTGGCACTCGGAGAGTGCCATTGGCTTCCAGGAAGTTGTCCTGCCTGTAGGCGAGGGCAGAGACGTGAGCTGGTGACTCCGAGGCTGTGCCCACCTGCTTTAGCTGCAGACAGTTTGTGGTGCCGCTGGACCGAAGGGGTTCTGCTGTGCCAGCAGCAGCAGGGCGGACCGAAAGCTCCCTGCCAGCCCTGCCCGTCCTGCCCGGGCTCCTCTCGCCTCCTGCCCTTCCTTCCAAGATTTACCCAACCTGTGGAACAGGTGTCCTCGCCTCCCCTGGGGGGGACTGCAGCCCCCGCAAGCGCCTNCCCCGCAGCTCCGGTCCCCGAGGGGCGGCTGCCTCGGAGCCGCCGAGCCCACGCGTGGAGCCGGCGGGTGCTGCCAGCGCCCCGAGGGCGGCCGAAGGTCCTGCCTGCGGTCCCTCTGCGCGCGGGGAATGCTGCGGGCACTGCCCGGAGCCCAGGGGCATCCCCGACTGCCGGTGCTTCCCCAGGCCGGTGGGGATTGGAACTCTTAATATTTGGCTTAATTTGTAAACGATTAAACGAAATAGAAGGAGAGTAACGCTCAACTCTGCTGAAATCCAGCTACGGAGTGGAGGAAAGAGCGTGGTTTTGCGTGTTAATCTGAGAGGGCGAGTTCCGCGCTGGACACTGTCCCCTTTCAAAGAGCAAATTTACTGCGGAGTTTCCTAACGACCTCCGGGAACGGGTCCCCGACAGGCGCTGCCGGCGTGAAGACGGCACCAGTCACGACAGTGGTCAGGAGCAGAAACCAGTTTGCAGCCGTTTCCCCGCTGGCGCAGGGGCTTACGAGAAGCGCTGAAATAGGAGTGAAAAGATGCTGGCGGGAGAAACTTTGGGAAAAGCAGCTCCGCCACTCGTGTGTGTGGGGAGCTGAGGAGCCCCGGGCAGCGGGCTGTGAGTGGACACCCGTGTCCCACTGAGCAGCCCCTGACCTTCGGCGGCCCCCGCTGCTGCCCATGCCCAGCGCAGGGCTCTGACTTGTGTTCCTGCCTCCACCTGAGGCTGCGCTTAACGGGTCACCTCGACCTGGGCAAAAGAGACGTCTGGGGGAATCCTGGCCACCTTCTAGACGCCTTTTTCCCAAAACGCTTGAGAAATCCGTTAAATCAAAGACCTCGAGTGGCTGGAATCGCCCCTCGCATCCCCAAAGAACGCAGACTGGGGAAATTTAAAGAGGCTTCATCCCGCTGGGAATGACAAGCGCATCATCGAGGGGTGTTTAGAAAATTTGGAGGAAGCCGTTAAATCGGCCGACCAAAGAAGTTTTGGGTTTGATTTAGGAATATGTTGTTGCCCGTAACATAATATCGATTCTGAGCGGTTTTACAGAAAAGGGGGTAAACCAGAGGATAAGGGGGTGCGACCCAGTCGCATGCTGCCAGAAGCGTACCTGCCCCTGCTTACACAGGTGATGTGGGCAAAGAACCCCGCTGCCCCTCGGAGCTGCCCCCCTGGCGCTTCCTCCCCAGCGCTTCCCTCTGGCTGGGACAGGTCCCGCCGCCCCCCCAGCGCCGCTCGGCCCCGGCTGCGAAGCCTGTGGGGAGCTCCTGGAGATTCCCCGGCGATACGTGATGCTGTGAGCGCTACTGGCGTTACCTTCACCCCCCGGTCCCTCGAGGGACGGCGACGCGGGGGAGCCCCGCAGTTTGGAGCGGGTGAGGGGGCAGATTGTCCCGGGCCGGGGGCCTGAGCACTGCCGGCTGGGCTGGGCGTCCCCACCTTGGTCACCAGCTGGGCTTCCCCATTCCGGCCACTGGCTGACCGGACGCTGCCCACATCGTGACCCGACTCCATCGGGATCCGGGCCCACCGGGCCGGCTCTGCCGCGCTCTGGGCACGGTGGGCCGGGAGCCAGCCCGGAGTCGCGTCCCGGGATAGAGCCTCGCCGCCTGCCTGGAGGAAATAGGGACGTGTGGTCATGTTTACGGTGTGCGAGTTATTAGACGGGTGGTGTGTCCTCCCAGCTCTAGGCTGCCCGTGAGACGCTGGTGTTCAATCCCCGCCCCGCTCTGCTACAGTTCCTCTGCTCTGCGGGGAAACTCGCTCTGGCTCTGAGGCTCCTTGCTCTGGACTTCACACCTTCTGAGGACCGATCCTGGAGCTCCCAGCCAACCCAAATTTCCCTGAAGTAAAGAAGAACAAGGGATTTTTTTTTTTTCGATTTTGAACCTCCGAGCGTTGTCGCAAGTCAGGACTCAGCCAAGGAACGGAGACGTGGGGAAGTCGTTCCCTCCGGCTGCCCGGCGCCTGCCAAGGACGGGCTTGCGGAAAGAGGCGTCTCCGGCAGCCCTCGCAGCTCTCGAAGGCTGTGCCGTGTTTCAGTGTTTACTTCCTGTACTGCAAATGTCACCAGAATGCAACTTTAGTGCTTTGTGGTTAATATTTTTCGCCCGAGGTCTATCACTGGCATTAATTGTCCCAATAAATTGAGATATAGTGTGCATAATGCAATGTAACAATATGGTTATATTCCACGTGTATGACTTAATTAAGCTATTTGCAGCCTGATGCTGCAAGTCAACGGGTGTGCAAGTGGATTAACAATGTACTGTTCTCGTATCCTCAGGATGGTGCATAATTACTTTACTGGTGGTACATATCAATTTTTGATGATTGCAGAACACATGCTCACTTTACCAACAAGCGCTTTAATAACTCTCCGTTGTGTTTTTAAAAAGCGTTGTTTGGAAATATTTGGAAGCCTCTGCAAATAATGTTCGAGGTTCGCGTGGCGAGCTTTAGACCCGGCCTCTGATGGAGGGCAGAGGTTGAGGGGCAGCGCCCAGCCTGGCTGAGCGCTCCCGGGCCGGGCGGAGCGCTGGGCCGGGCCGGCCGTCGAGGCGCTCGGCAGGTCCCCGGGGACGGGGGCGTGCGGAGAGGCGGGGGTAGCGTGCCCCAACACATGCTCCTGACATTTGCCAGCGGAGTAATGCAATTAGGAAACTCGATTACAGGGCGGCGGCGAGGCTGGGGAGCCCCGGGTCTTTGTTCCCGGGAAGATGGCGCCAGGGTCTGGCCGGGGGGATTCAGCGCCTGCCTCTCCAGNCCCTGGCGCAGGGCGAGGACGGCAGAGCGCGGCCCGCGCCGGCCCCCTGCTCCGCGCCCAGGCGCGGGGTCGCTGCTGCTCCAGAGCCTTTCTGGAAGAAGACGATTTGTTCTTGTACCTGAAGCAGGTGATGTTTATGCAGAGACATCTGAATGACAGCAGGAGTGAAGGACAAATCTAATAAAGCCTAATAAACCGTGAGAGTCTAAATGTCATTAAACTTACAAAGATGAGAATCCAAATCACCAAAAAGGTAAATGTCTTCATTAGCCTGATCTCTGAAGACTGTCGAACATTTCATTAATTTATAATTTATGATTGTTTGACAAATATTGAAAAGTATGTAAATATGAGGGGGATAATGTCTTTTCTGCGGGAGATAAGGAAATGACCCAAACTGTACGTGCCTGCTAGATTACACACGAGGTTCCATCTATCTGTTATCAAACTGTGCTTTCCCTTTATACAACATATTGTGCAACTGACAAGTGAAATAGTGCAGATAAACCAATGGTTTAAAACGTAATAAAGACAACAGCCATTTGCATTTTTTACATTTTATTACAAAGGTAATTTACTATGACACATTTCTGAATGTAATTTATGAAAACATTTTAAGGCAATTATATAATGTATACAGCACTCGGAGACACAGAAAGTCAGATAAATAATAATCTTATGGATCTTCAGAGACTTTCTATAACGCTGAAAATATAGACTTTGCAGGAACAGCAGTAAAACATAAAATCATAGAAATAAAATGCACAATGATGTAATAAAGAGGAAATGGGTGTACTTCGAACTGGAATTGCAACATTAGATATTCAAGGAAACAATTTCATCTATTCCAAAGAATTGGATCATCTCAGACTATTATTTTTTCCTTCCTCTGAGTTGTGAGATAGGCTTCTTAAAGAAAAGAGGATTTCTGAGAGAAACGTCTTGCACCCCAGTCCTCTCTGGTGGACCAAGAACTGGAGTGGGGACCCCGGGGAGGCAGGGAACGGCCTCCCTTTGCTCTCCTGTGACAAAGGCGAGTTGCGAGTTTATTTTCACTCCTCTTTTCGGGGAGAGAGGGGGCAGCAGGCTCTGTCCGGCGCGGGCAGAGGACGCTGCACGGACCCGGGGGTGCCTGCAGGCCGCTGCCCGCCCTGCCCTCTCCGCACCCCGCGGGCTGCTCCCGGGGGAGGTTTCCGCAGTCCCCATTCTCTGCACAGCGCACACTTGCTCACGGCCCAGGGAAGTCCACGGCCAGGTGGCCGCTGTTGTGGCGGGCGAGGGGCACAGAGGGGCCGCCCGGGTGGGATCCTGGGCCGCTCCGCCCGCCCCCGGCTCTCCGCGGCTGGGCAGGAGCGCCGCGGTGCTTACCGGGCAGGGCAGGGAGATTCTGGGCAGGGGACAGGGGACAGCATCCCCCGTAAAGGTCTCCATGTGCCTCCAACGAGGTATTTGCACTCGGAGGGTCAGCGACCCATCGCGTGCAACGGCCTTGGCTTTGGGTTGTGTGTTTGAGCGGTTTTTTTCCCAAAGCCACCCAGTAGACAATAAGCCACGGAACAGAGTTTTCTAAAAGCCCCGCATTTCCCAGAATGGGCTCTGTGTCTTTGTCTTTACATAAAACAGTGCCCGTTGGCCAAATGTGCCTGTAACGAGCTTGTAAAACAAACCAGAAATCTCAGCTCGTCCTCGAGACTAAAACCAAGTCGCTTTATTCCCAAATCTTGCAAATATGTTAGGAGTGTTAGAAGTGGGACTAAAAAGCCTCCTGGCAGAGCTGGTTACCTGCTGTGAGCCTCACTGCCACAGACCCTTTCACCAGACATATTAAATCTCTTACCCTAAGAAAACAGGCACTTGTCACAATTGAAACCCGACGTATCGGGGCAGCGGGATGTAAGAGTTTAGGGAACTCTGTGTTCTCCCCGGAGGCCCTCCCGAGCAGAGGTCCGAGCACACCTCTTCTCCCAGAGGCCTGCAGGGTCTGCCCAGCGCTTCTGAGGGAGGGCCACGTCCAGAGAGCGCTCCAGAGAGGTGGCCCTCGACGTCCTGCCTGTGCACAGCCAGCCCCTGGCCTGGTGCTGAGCTGTTTATGGAGTGCAAGAGGTTTCCAGGAGATGGCAGGTGATTTCCCGCCCAGAACCTCGTTGTTAGGCTCGACGGCAGCCCCGGTGCCTGCCCCAAGCCCCGGGCTGTGGGGCACTGCGGCGCTGCCCGCCCTTGGCAATCGCCACCCCGGCCCCCCAGCAGCCAGCTCTCCTCTCCCCGCCCTTCGGCAGCGCGCTGTCATTCTTTCCCATCTCTGAAGTATGTGTTTTATTACAAATTATTTCATTTGATGAGCAACATTCCCACCGCCCTGAGCAGAGTCTAAGTGGAAAAAGGTTTACTTGGCATTGCGAAACGGTTTCAATGATAATAGTTTAAAAAAATAAGAAGTCAACTAGGCACACACAAGAATTTCTAGATATCGCCAGAAGGGCTGAGCTGGCGTCCACGGACCTGGGCTGCAAGGTTTTCCACCCAAACTAGCCCTCGGCTCTTTCTTTTTTCCTGATGGATACAAGGAACAAGAGGTCTCCTGTCCCACCACCTCACATCTACTGCCCAGGCGGGTCCTCCCCGTCCGCTCCTCACGCGGCTCTTTCTGACCATCTTGGATAAAGACTGGCAATTGTTCAAAGCTGGCAAAAGGTCTCCTGCAGTTTAAGTTCAATATATGCCAGGCGACAGAGAGACACTGGCAACCTTTTGGTGTTTTTTGTTTTTTTGGGATTTTTTAGGGCATAAATGATTTCTTACAACACTCGCGGGTTTGTAACTTACAACGAAAGGAGGAAAAAAGGCAGAGACGGCCGGAGGCTGGGCTGGGAGAAGCCCACCGATCCCTGAGTCATAAAAGCGTACAATGAAAGGGCTTTATTGTCTCTCGTTAAGCAGTTCATAAGTGACCCCGTTTATTTCTGAATAGCCATGTTTTGATGACTTATAGTATATGCAAAAACAAACTTTCCCGCGGTGTTTTTTTTCTCCGTCATGCTTTTCTTTTCAAACAGCCAGATGATTTTAAAAAGAAAAACACCCAGAAATGATAAATCGCGTCGCATAGCTAATGGCTGGAGGGCGCGTTTACCAATTCATAATCATTTATTCTTGGTGATGTATGACCCTTACTCTTAAATCTCAAAAGCTTCTATTTGAAGGTGTAAATAGCTTTTTCCCCCCTTGCAGTAAACCTTACTGCATTAGCAGTGATTGATCTCCTGTACAATTCGTCCCAGAGTGCTATTTTAGAGGGGGAACACTGGCTTTTGGAGATTAACTGGGGAGTCTGTTACATATTAATGAACCTAGGAGATATACTAACGTTTTGGTAATTTAGTTATTTGTGTCTATAGCTTTCGCCGTTATTTTCTCTTAGACCCCCGCGGTTGTTATACATCGAATTAAAAAGTGGTCCTTCAGCATCATTTTTTCAGTGGCAACTAAATGCCATTTAATGTGAAAAACAAATGTTGACTTGTCTCTTGAAGGAAGTGTGTTTCTTGGCAAGACATCAAAGTGTTTTAAACTGTATTAGAAGGGTTTGTTAGTTTTCTTACCCGGAGCCTACGGTAATGTAAGGAAAGAGCCTCTCGGTGGAAGCACCCGTCGGAGGGGGGAGCGGGCGCTGCGCAGCGCTGCACATAGGTGCACGCTCGAGAGGCGGCTTTAGCTGCAGCAGGAATGCACAGGCACCTCTTCGCTGGGATTACAGCCTTGATTAACGTGCTAATGAATAGGGATGTTAAAGAGTCGTCCGGAAACCCGTCTGTGAGAAGGAGGAGTGAGAAACTCCTAGGTTGGGCTTAGCCTGCAGAGAGAGAGCAACTTCACTAAAATGCCATTAACCTACTGCTCCTTAGCAGACACTCGGGCAAAGCACCTCGGAGATGTCTGAGAAAGGGCTGAGGTGGAAGCAGGGGGTGGAATCCCTGCTGGGCTCTCGCCTCTGCCCCCGCTGCTGGTGCGGGGCTGCGGAGCGGGCAGGGCAGCCTGGAGCCGCCGGGCCGGGCACCGCGCACTCCGCGCCGGGGCAGCCGCTGCCCCTCTCCTCGGCGGAAAAATCGTGTCGGGGCCATGGCGGGGTGGGGGAGAAAGGAGCCCAGAGGTTTTTTTCAGCGGTTCCGCTCCCTATTAACTTTGACATCTTTCTCGGATTTATAAATTAGAGTTCATTATCCTCGAAGGTCGTTAAAGTAGGCAGCTCAGCTAAGAATTAATGCGTGCAAACCCGCTCGCTACAGCTGGCTTCGCCCTGAGCTGTCTGGTGGGCTCAGGAAGTTGGCGGAGGCTTCAGTCACTCCAGTGGTCAAAGAGAGATAGCGGTCCCTTCTGCCCTCCTCCTCGCCATTTCTCGCCGGTAGAAGGTTGAAACGCAGCTGCCCACCAGCCTGGAGAGAGCAGCAAGCAGATCCCCAAGGCAAATGGACCTGCCCTTATTTCTGAAGGAAACAAACATGTTTCTCCCCCCGCGTCCCGTCCCAAAGTTAAACGTTTGTTTAGGACAAACTCGAGAAGCAACAGTCTTTGCGAGAACTTTGTTTTCCCCTTCTCCTTGTGAATAACAAAGTGGTCATAGGCTACTCGGCCAGTTGGCGAGGAGAGAACTTTTGTTTTCTGGGGCGATTTATGTTCTTTATAAATATGTGGTTTGGAAAATAAAAAGAGACTTGAAAACGTTGTTACAATGAAAAAGGACAAATTAGAAGACATTTTCTGTGATCAAAGGAGGAAGAGAAAGCGAGTAGGGGTATTCAAAAAGCTTGACTTATTCACACAACTCCTTTGGAGCCCAGGGGCAACAAGCGTGTCTTACATTGAAAAGGCGGCTCTATTCAGAGTGCAGGTGCGAAGTGGTGTGGCACATTCTGCCACATTATGTAAAGGTTGTTGGAGATTAGTGTTCAGACTTAATAACTAAAGCGCTTGATTTACATTGGAAAAAAGCCCCCTCATCCGTGAAAGCAAAATAATTTAACGCGTGATCATTTCGAGTGCTGCTGATATCCTAATACTTGCATTGTTCTCGGCCAAGTACTAGAGGAGCGCGGATTGATGCTTTTGGGAACCTATCATTTACAGCCACTGAACTCTGCTCAGAACTGGAGGTCTGGAGGGGAGATAAAAGAGGGGCACAAGAGAAAAGTTTCGCATTAGGGGAAAAAAAAAAAAGGAAAAAAAAAATAGGAGAGAACAATATAAACGTGACAGTTCTCCTCCTCCCCGCAGAGGACTCCATGCCTCCTGTCCAGTGCCAGGGTGAANAAAAAAATAGGAGAGAACAATATAAACGTGACAGTTCTCCTCCTCCCCGCAGAGGACTCCATGCCTCCTGTCCAGTGCCAGGGTGAAGCAGCGTCCAGGTCTACGGAGACGAAAATTGGGCTCAGGTCTCTGGCTCTTCCCTTCTCCGCCTTCCCCCGTCGGAACAGAATTACTTACCTTACTAATTATTCATATTTATGTAAATGTCATTAGTTAATGTAACTTTCTATAAAAAGATAATCAGGCGAGAACGGAGCATAGGTATTACCTTAAGTGCATTGGCTCTGGTTGTTTCATTCATATGTTAATACACGTGATGCAGTCGTGCCAGGCGTGGGGAGGGTGGAGAGGAGGGGAGAGGAGGAAGGCAAGGCAAAGAAATTAAATAATAATAACAAAGCCCCACAAAGGCTTTAAGTTTGCATCGCGGGACCGAGGAACACGATGCCTTCTGATGCGCTGAACAAAGGGGGACCCTGCGCCGTCCCAGCCGCGGCGGCTGTCCGGGCATTCCGGCAACTTTGGGTGGCTTTTTTGTTTGTTTGTGTCCCCTCCTCTCCTGAAGGAGAATTTTATGCTTCGAACCGTTTCGATCTACCCAAATCCTCGTGCCGAGCCGAGTCCCTCAATTCCCGAACGACCCGAATTAAAGTATCTTTGTACGGGACACGCACCAATTAAAATTGCAATACCTTTTTGCATCTCCCTCTTTAGTGTAAGCATTTTAGGGCCATTTCCATAAATTCTCTGCGAGAATAAAGGCTATAATGGGAACAAGGTGAGAAAGCTGTTAACCATTGTTTCAGCAAGAAAAGGTCGTAAGTCAGGCAATTGGTGTCTGACCTGTCAGGATAAGGTATAAAGGCTTTATTCATGCAGTCGCTCACGATTTTCTCAGCTCTCACAAAAGTGTTTTTATGATTCTGTTTTCTTACCTCGTTCCTTAATTAAAAAGCTGAATGATTAGAATAGCACCTGCATAATGTCTGAACGACGCCTGCATACTAATTCGCGAGTCTTTACATCTAGTAATTATAACATAAAATCAGAGATTGAATAAAACAGAAGGATTTTGCCCCTAAAGCCCTGCTAATCCTCTTTTAAAAGAGTCTGCTGAAATAATTCAGAACAGTTTCCGGAAGTTGGATTACCGACTCTTTTTTGACTATTTACAATGAAATGATATTTCACACTTAAAGGACTCTCTGTATTTCTACAACAGGTTTTTTAAGGTGGCCTGTTTTCTAGACAATAACAATCCAGTGATTCCTTTCTTTTCCTACCCGTTTTTTCCCTCTTCCTCCCAGCAAGATCTTCATCTTTATCAAGTATATGCGAGGATTAATCTGTCCTCAGGTAGGGATAACAAAACCTCCCCCCTTGAAACCTCCCTTTGACTCCCCACTCCGGGACTCCCCGTGACGAGAGAAAGGGAAGAGGCAAGAGGGAAAGGGAAAGGGAAGAGGGAGGGCTGCGTGCGGGCAGCCCAGTTGTGCCCAAGTTCAGATGCACCCTGTTTGCCGGCCGCTCGCGTGGAGCAAGGAGCTCCCATTGCTTCACTGTTGCCCCCACCCAGGGCAGAGGATGATTTAAGCCAGCAGACACTAGTCAAAAGTTGAAGACTAATTTTTTGTGTGGCTTCCCGAAACAGTTGGGGGGATGATGGGGGAGCGGTGGGGTCGGCGCTTTTGTCTGGCTTTCAGGACGCGCTGTGGCAGGTATCCTCAGGGGCAGCAGCGAGGCAGGGCAGGCAAGGGGGGGCAGGAGGGAGCTGCTGGCCG
>VZRX01006373.1:0-35569 GCA_013398075.1 Notiomystis cincta
TACCTTGCTGAAAATTGTCATCTCAGGAAGACAAGGAGACAAATGTGCAGTTGGATGTGATGTTAAAAAAATTCTGGAGGACAGATGCTTGTCCTCTGACTCAGGAAATCACTTAACTGTAGAAAGGGAATGCTGTTACTCTATATTTTCTGTTTCCTTACACTTCTTCACTCAAGCAACCTTTATTAGGCACTGTTCCCATTGATTCCCAACGTGTACATAAGAGTTTCATTGCTCCAGGCCAGTGCCTGACTGCATGTTTGAGCCAAGTGAGGAAAACATGGACCTTATAGAAATTGTTAAAATGTTTGGCTTAGGATTGCATAGTCTGTCTCCAGCACGTACTCCATTATCACAAGACTGCCTTTCCAATGTTCCCTTCTTCCCAGCTGAGCAGATCCTGGACACCAGCCCTGCAGGGAGCTGAGGGCCTTCTTTATTTTCCTTTACTAAGAGTGCTATTTCAGCCATCCACAGGCGCAGCCACTCAGTGGCAAGATATAACAAAGATGGATTTGAGTAGTGAGAAACAAAGACAAACACTAAAACTCTCTTCTTTATCCTTCTCCCAGACCCAGCATCAACCCTCCACTAAATGCCCCTCTACCCTCCCCACGTGTCACAGGCCCAGGCAGAGCTGGGGATGGGCAGCACGTAGCAGTTCCTCTCTTCTGCTCCTGCCCGCTCCCATTCTTCCCCTGCACCAGGGTGGGCTCTCCCTGGGCTGGCCTGAATGAGGCACACCCTTCTATCTTCCTGGAGCTCAGAGAAAGGCACAACTGGGTTGTCTGGTGAAGGAACTCTTGGGAGGTCACTAGAAATTCCCATCTACCAGCTACTGTTGAAAGACATGATCTTAGACTAAACATACTTTAAATCTCAGTAAATAGCCTTACTAATTTGAATATTATTTAGATACAGAACTCTCATTTTCTAAGGCTACGTTTTGTTAGAAAACAGACTATATATATGTTTGAAAGGAAATAAAAACATCACCCAATCATCATCTCTCTCTATATATATATAGCTAACTTATTGTCAGTGAATAAAATAGGATCATTTTTTCAGATAAAACTCTTGCCCTGAAGATGATTGTCTCAACAAAGTTGTCATCAGACCACCTTTATTAGCCTTTCTTCACCAAAAAAGAAGCTGTTCTATCAACACAGCTAGAGATGCAAGGAGAAAAGGTAACATGTCCTTTTGGAGCAAGTCTTCTAATCTGACTGCTGGATCATTTAAGCCACCTGTTATTTGATCCCTGACCTTGCCATGAGAAATTGCTTAGTAGTAGGTTGCAGACTTCCATTGGCAAACATGCTGAAAGTGTACTCAGAGAGTGGTTGTTGATTAATTATGCATACTTCATGTCACTGAGATCTCTGAGCATGTCAGAGGGCTCGAGACAGAGGGAGGTGTATTGTTTCTGATTTTCTCTACTACATAACATTCTCAATTTGCACAAACAGAAGGGTCAATGCAGCTTGCTGTTTTTAACAAAACTTGCAGATGATATGTTTATAGATGAAAAACTCAAAAATCTTTGTGAAATCAAACCAGTGAATTAGACACCTCAACATCTCCAGACCACGGATGGTATGGATGGACAAGGTACTCTCAAGGTGAAAGAACGTGTATATATATATCTATACACAGATATATATATATGTATATAATATCCTAGTTGTTCAAATAACAGTTTAAGAGGAAGGGTCTGCAGCCAGAGGTGTTTGCACAGAGCTGTTTCTCAGGTACCCTGAGAATCTGAACTAATAAGATTTTGTGTGGGAGTATCATTCTCTCCTAAATCTGGTCTGTACTCCCAGGAATGTACAAATCATGGGACCAGAAAAACAGCAGGTAAGGAAGAGCTTGGCTCTGGAACATCACTTTTTTGAGGGAAACAAAATTTTAATGAAGAACTGTGTTGTCTAGTTCCTCTTAATAAAAATGTTTTTGTTTTATTTTACCTTAAATTTCTACTGCATATAAAATATGAAACCACCTCTATATAAGAAAGCCCAACCAAAACCACTACCCTGAACCATCATCCCTCTGCCTCACAGTGTGAAGCAGTGACTGGACCACAGAAATAGTTTGCAATATACAGAACCTTTTATGTAAATATTATTTTCTGTAGTTTTTAACCTAGTCACCTCGTGTTGTCCTTCACAGATAAATAGAAGTGGCACACAAAGAAAGAACTAAAGACCTTAGAGCTCTTGCATTTCTTCAGTATCCCACGCAAAAGACGTGCTCCTAAAATGTAGAGAAAAACACAATTAAATTTTTTAGGATCATCTTGAATATGGGATGCTAAATGCTAAAGGTCTGCAAATGATAAATAGACCTTTAATGCTTTAGTTTCCATTATTATGAGAATCAGGATAGGTTAACAAAAGAAGGTCTCATTAGAGAAAAATGGAAATTGCTTGACGAGAAAAAAAAAATGAATGGGGAGGGGCAGGTGAGAGGACCAGTGGGGAAATACTGTAATGAAATGGATTTGGAGACTGTGGGAGGAGGGATTAGTCTGTCTAGGTAAAACAGAAGGTAACAAAATGTGAAAAGATCACATGGGTAGGAAGACAGCTGGGGGGGATGGGGCAGAAAATTCCATCCTCTGCAGACACATCGCTGTGTGCAGACTGAAACAGAGGTTAAGTCCCAGGATGTCAGCGAATCTTTGGCAGAAACCATTGACCACAAGGAACAATTCTCTGGCTGGTTTTTCTGGTCTTGCCAATCCTCTCCAGCAGTGACTCACTGAGAAGATGCTCTGGCCTGAAGCTATTTTAGGTCTCCATAGCCAGAGCTGGTAAAAGGGGACACTGCTCTTGCTCTGCTTCTCGTCGTCTTAATATCAAACCCACCTTCCCATTTAAAATCTTGTACATGGTGATCAGAACAGCAAGCAAAACAAACCCTGTTCCACCAGCTTGTTTGGCAGAGGGTGACCCGCAGCAAGGAGTGGGTCTGCTTCTGTCAAAGGCTATTTGGACTTTGTGAATGATGTGTTCCCAATAGTCTAGGCAGACATATCTCAGGTTGACTGCTTGTGATATTCAAAATGGTGCCCTTTTTTCCTTACTAGCCTGATTTCTGCACAGAGATGGTCAAAGAATTAGTTATAAGGCTTTTGATGCAAAAGTAAAATAGAGTTTCACTTCTAGAAATTTTTACTCTCTTCCTCTGCCCACCCCCTTTTTTCCAGCTCTGTGCATTCCTCATTACTTTTAGAGTTCAGTAAGCAAATTTATTTACTTTAGAGTAATCTTTAGAGAAATCTAAAATAGAGAGGTTTTGGAGAAATCTATTTTTTCCTACGTAACTTTTATAGCATTTAGAAATGTTGCGGCATTTACACTTAGATAGAATCTATCTGGTTTCTCCCAAATGATTAGTAAAGGATGCTTACTAACAATAAAATAACCTTTTCTTATAACTACAATGCAGTTTTTATCCTTTAACTCCATTAAATCCCAATGTAGTACTGTTTCTTTAAACTGACCCTCCCCGGAACAACTGCAGTGTTATTGATTCAGGTTCTGATTTTCTGATCTCACCAAGTATCGCATTTTGCTTTCATGCAACCACAGAGCTGCAGAATGGAAAAATACCCTGTTAAGTGCTTCCCTTCATGCCTGCAGTTAAAGTCTGTCTGTTCCTCATGATTGATATCTCCATTGCTATCAAAGAGCAAATCCTCTAAAAAATCATATAAGATATGTGCAGCTACTTTCTGATGTGCTGAGTTTTCTGAAAAACTACTCCTGAGACACATGAAAATATACGTCCTTCGTGCCCTTTGGAAAAAAACTCCAAAGGTCCAGGATGTTGTGAAACAGATTCTTAATGTTTTTCTGTTAAAATTAATTTATGTAAAGAATGTTTAATAATTAGTTTAATGAAGGTTTGTCCCAATTTTAATTTTTGAGGAGATGCTGAAACTATAGGTTAGTGCTAGAGAGGGAGGCATGCTTTTGCATGTGGCTGTTGCAAACAAAAGTATGGTAACCAGTTGTGGAGAATGCAAATCAGTGGGCAAACCCTTGTACAGAGGGCTTGTTACCCTATTCCTCACTTCACAGCCACAGAGCACTCTCGCACAAAGCCTAATTCTTCCCAGTAATAAGGTGATCATATCAAATTTTCTTATTAAAGTTTTACTTTACCTAACCTTGCCCAGAACCAACATGAAACTGCAAATAGAAAATGTATCTTTACATTAATATGCAACTGCATAATGCACTTATTGTTAAATTAGTTGGTTATTTTTATTTGTTGATGTCATTAGAGACCCACATTTTTTACTATGGAACTGGACAGACAGGATTAGTCCAAAATTACATGAACTGGTTGTAATGAAATCCAAAACGGTGCAAAACTCCCCTGGACTCGTGAACTTTAAGTGCAACCCATGCAGAAGACAGTTCCAAAGAACAACTTCTTCTCCCAGCATTTTTGGTAGTGAGATCAGAAGCAAACAGTCAGACCTATTGTTGGGCAGAGGGAAGGGGAAAGTTTTTATCTGTCTGGACTTTCCCATTACCCCCATCCCCACGAACCCTCTAAAGACCTAGATCATATTAACTGTGGGAACACGCAGAGCGTCCTGGCTGCAGGCCAGTCAGGAGTTTCAGAAACAGCTACAAGTTAGTTTAAACAGGTGCATGTAATAAAGAAGCCTGAAATAAAGAACCAGAACAACTGGCCTGTGTCAAGTTGAAGTTACTGTTACACAGGGCTGTTCAAAATTTTCACAACAAGTTTCAAAAACCTCCAAATCTGCACTTTGGTTTTCGACTTCGGAAAATTGATTCATTGAAAAAGTACAAACCAGTGTACTTACAGACAGACCTGATATAATGCAAAACCTTTACATTTTTTCAAAACATGTGCTGTTTGAATTGTCATTGTTGTATAAATTTGACATGCCTAGAAACAAATACAGATGAAAAATGTATGGTTTAAAATGTCTAGGAAAAGTGTAGTGATCTCTCAGACCAGAACAAAACCAAAAATCATATACAGTCTTATGTACAGGTCTGTTCCATATGTTTGTGGAAAGCTCTATTTTATAAGTAGGCAAAGGAGAGAAGAGGATAAAAGGGTCTAGTGACATCTTCCCAACTCAGACCAGTCATTTTCTCTGGACAGGGTTCAGAACACCTTCTGTGGCAAAAGATCTGTGGAAGTTTGCCCTCCACTTCCCACCCCAAGGGTCTGAAAAACAAAGCAATAGGTTCACCAGTGAGCCAGACTACATTTTCTGGACATTGTAGCATGTTATTTTCTTCAGTATAACCTTCTAGATGCTCACTTTGGCAGCATGTGTTTGAAAGCCCATGATATCCCTTTCCTCTGTTTTGACATGCCAAAAATACTAGCAGTGTATGAATCAACACACACAGATCAAGTCACAAGCAATACCCAAAATGCAGACAAGGCCAAATTTTTACCAGATCTTCCACATAAATTTTAGATGTAAAAAGTGCCAACAGTTTCCATCATTAAGATGTGTACCTGGGAAACTGAAAAAATGTTCTTTAAGCAAAGCACTACTTAAGAACATAAAGTCACCCATAAGGAAGGATGCTGTGATGAGTTAAACATTTTCATATCAGCTGTCAGAAACAGTTCATTGATTATATTTGGTATCATGGTACTTTTTTTTGTCTTTATAGAATCAATATTCTATAATATTCTATTCCTTCAAGGTTTAAAAAAAAATTCTTTGAAACTGGTAATAAGTACTTCCTAGAAATATGTACTATTTCCCTGGAACTGCAGTGTGAATAGCAATAAAAATAGGGTCTGGTAAAATCACTTGAGTACTATTGCACTTTTCCTTGTTTTAGAAGATGAAAGTTAAAGAAGTTTATGGATTAACTGTATCCATTTTTTCTATGGGATTTAAGGTAGTGTATTTTCTGCCAACGTTTTCAACATATGGAATTAATGTTATAAATTTAATGATCTTAGTGACATAAAACTAAGGATTATAGAAAACAAAAGCAAAATTCTTACAGAACATTTTAGTTATGAATGTATATCAAGTTGTGCAATTTAGAGTTGTAAATATTGTAGCTCACACAACATAGCTTCTCGCTAAAAAACTGTCAGTGGAAAAATTCTATGTCCATATATTTTATAGCAGCATTAAAAAAAAAAATCTCAGTTAAGTCATCAATATAAAAAAAATATACTCTGTAGACAACAGAATTTTTAATAATTTTCCTGTCATCACCTTTGGTAAAAGAAAGTGAATCCAATCACTTTCATCTCTCCAACACATGCTTCTGATTTTGTTGCTTTTCTTCATATCTCCTTTTAACCTGGGACATAAAAACAGAGGCAACAGCAAAAGACATCAATAAACATCTAAAGATATCTAAGTATTTTTAAAAATCTCTGAAATATACTCTCAGTGGGTAGCTCTCCACAGCAGAGGAACAGCACAAGAGCAAATGCTTTTACTGATATTCCTGTATAAGAAGGATATTTTGGCACTGTAGATGGATTTTTTATGTGCTAATCTTCTCAGGAGTTGTGCTGTTAGGAAATTCTAACTTCTTGTAGGATTGTTTAAGCCAAAAGGGTGAAAGAATGGTGATTGAATACGAAGCAGTCCACTTGCACTTCTCTTTGGTGTTTTACAAATAGCACAAAAGTTTGAGCTCAATAAAAGTAAAGAGGAACCCAACAAGCCAAGGTGACAGACTCAGTTCTGGTAGAAATAAGAGAGGCCTTAGAAAAGGCCGTCCAAAAGCCATCCAAAAGCCAAGATTTTAAGAGCATCTTTATAGAGATGGTGATATAAACTATAACAGGACATTTCTGGAACAGTGTAATGCTGGCTTCAGCAACAAAAGCCATAAGGCAATGAAAGAAATGGACAGCTGTAATGTTGAAACACTTAAATGAAATAAAAGTTGATAGCCAGGAACTGTCAGAAAGCAATTAAAAAATATTAAAACCACAGACATTATGCATAAAGAGAGGCAAAATATTTATGAGGGACGGGAAGCATCATTAATTATAACTACCTCAATTAGCTTCTTTGGATCACCAGCTCTATGATTGCAATAAAGAACCTCCAATAAAGTATCATCCTCGCTTTAGACAGGCTTCCTATGTGCTCCTAGGAAGGCAACTAATGTGCACCCACTAGATGCCAGTCTGTAATATGGGAAAAGTTCTTCCCAGCCTGCAAAAGCATGCTTTGGCTGAAATCCAACACAGAGTGGGAAACTTAGCCATAAGAAACAAGAAAAACAAACCCCAGAAAAAGGCAGATGGAGGCAAAGAAAATAGATATAAAAGGGAGTCTGGATGAAGAAATTTAAACTCTTTCCAGCTTAATTATGGTGTGCCCCCGCAGGTTATGGACAGCCCAATCATACTGTAGTGATAGAAGTTCTCAAGCCTTTCCACACTTCCCTCCTCACACAGTAATCTCCTAGCTATGAGCTGCTGTATCCTCTTGCAGAGCTATGGCTCCAGGTGCACCTCTTCCTGAGAAAAAGTCCAAGAAGTAAATGGTAGAGTGTATTTGGCAAAGCCCTGACACACAGCTGACATTTTCTCATATAGAAGGAGAAAAAGTTGTATATTCGTGCATGAAGATGATGATTCAGGGAACCAGCAAAAGGTTAAGGGTTGAAGTTGTAGCTGCACACATGAAAGTGGTAGTACAGGTTTTCTTAGTGCCAACCTGTGGGAAGTCAGAGATTCATACCAAGAAATTCAGGTTCCTTGCTCTTACCCTCTCTCGTGATGTATATGCCCACAGGAATGCCACTACTGTGGTTTCGAGTAGGTGAGGGTGTCCTCTGTGAAACTTTGAGTACACTGACTCCTAAACTCTCCTAAACTGCTGCAGCACCCTGGAGGACAGGATGCAGAACACGTCCATTAAAGGTATTAATAAAAATGTGCTTCTGCAGCATGGAAAATGACACTATGAGCAATGCTTCTTTTTCCCATTTTCTACCTCATTATCATATTCTTCTTGTTATTTACATAAAGGAAAGTATGATTTAGCTGGAACACAAGAGCAGCATTGATGTGGGAAAAATATTTGTACTCAACAAAAAGTTGAAAACAGCCTCAAACCACAGTAATGGACAGGTCTTCTAGACCTTGAGGAAACAAAAATATTGGTGTTCTTGGTGTAAATGTTCATCACAAAGAGTAGAGAGTACTCCAAAGATGTGTACACAGAGTCAGTGTGCTGTGATTGAACCCCAGATGATGTTTTTGCATCACACAATAGTACTCCTGTGACCCAAAACTGCACCTGAACGTGCACTTGTGAGTGGGCACACAGTACCCATAGCAGGAGCCTGCTTCACACACCCATAAAGCTTTGGAATTCCTCACCAGTGCCTTGGACTCTGTCAGAGAATAATTAAGTGTGATAATCACAATGGCAGAATGATATATAAACTTGATAAAAATAAAGACTTATTTTAAAACTTGTTTTAGATGTGCTTAATTACTCAAAAAAGAAAGTTATTCTGACTCACTTCAAAAGCCTTATGAACTTCAGGAGAGACAGCACAGAAGTTTCTACCTTCAGCTGTCTGAGAGAGCATTGCATGTGTAACTCTTATTTCACATGGTCACCTGGAAAATCTACAGCAAGTATCAAAGTTGTAAGTATGAGAGGTGCTAAGTTTATGCTACTGATAAAAAAATAAACCTTGTACTCTATAGATTTTCCACAGATGTCTAGCTAATCCCCACTATTCAAAGTAGTAAATAAAATTTTAATTTATACTTGCTTGCAAAAATTTTAAATAAAAGTAAAGAGAAGTGATATGATAAAAATATGGAGATAAACTTCAGACTGAAATTATACCAAACACTTCTTTTCATTCTTTTTGATAACATAAGGGAAGGAGTCATTACATTAAAAAAAGAACAAACCAATAATTGAGAAAATTCCTTTTCAAATTATGCATAATTAGGCTATGAACTTTTTTGGCATATGATTTTATAGAGAGCAGAAGCTCAGCACTACGTGTAAAAGGACAGAGCAAAAAATGACCATACACTGTGAGGTTTAAACTGTCCTATTGAAAAGCATAAGACATAGCTGCTACATGGAAGAATTCAGAATATCTTGTCTCTACAGGCAAGTTATTCCATAGCAATCTTCAGTGGAGTCTCTTGCACATTCATTTGGGGATGATAACAAAACTGTTTAATACAGGAATCTGGATGAGACTGATTAGTTTAATTAACTCTGGCAATTTCTAAGGAGTTGAAGGCTAGACTTACTTACCTGTAATAAAAACGTGATGAAGCATTAGATTGTAAAGAACATAAATTGGCATATTAAAAGTAAATGGAGTATACTCTTACTGCACAGCATTTCAGCATTTGCTGAACTAATTACATCAATAGATGTTTCTTTAGAAATTTCCTTAACATCAGAATCTTCAAATCTTTTTCCTACCCATTGTGGAGTTTGAGCTTTTTTAATGAAAATTAATGAAAAATTTTTAATGAATTTTTTTTAATGAAATTGATTTATGATAAAATCACAGCAGTGTACCTCTGGGTTAACTTGGGTTCAGACCTAGAAATAGTGGAGATGTAGATCAGTGATGACAAGTGGAAATGCACACAGAAATCTCTGTGTGTTGAGATAGGTGAACTGTAGGGCTCTAAAGCTCTCCAGCATTTTCTGGGAGCTTCCTTCCAGAAGCACAGCATTCTTTTATAAATCAGTTGCTAAATGTAATTTTGGAAAATGTTTTACTGGAATAAAAGAAGGGTTTTTTTTTCCTTCCCCTCTTAGTTTTATCTTTAAAGAGAATAAAAACAAACCAGGAAAACTGATAACCATAACTTGTTTTATTACTTTAGAGATAGATAGTACTTTAAAAAGAAACAAGCCGCATATTTGACAAGTTTACAGGAAAAAATACAGACTAAAATGTAGTTTGTCACATGAGGCATTCCTTGGTAGGTTAGATAAATAGTTTATGAAGAATATTGAGCATGAATATGCCAAAAGCAATGAAAGTTACTGTGAAAGCTATGACATTGTGCAAGGTGAAACCTACAGCCAGGCTACAGAAGACCTACAGTACTGTACGTGTACAGAACTGTGCAAAGCTGCCAGGTTTTGCTTCACTGAATTTCTGTAGCAAAACCAGAAAATCTTGCCTGTAGGGCCAGGACTCTTAAATGTGGAGACATAAGCACACAAATGCCTGAAAGGTGCAAACACTGTAGAGTGAAAAGAATTATTAAGGAATACAGACTCATCTTTGAATACAGAAGAATAAAATGAGGACAGGGTAAATGGGCTTAGTGTAAAGTGCTTTACAGCAACATGCTTTTCACTCCAGAAGAGACACCAAAAGCATGGCAGCTTTATTTCTTGAAAAATTTTGGTGATGCACAATGACTGCACTGTTAGTGGGCTTGACTAGAATAAATGAAGGCAGCTCACAAGACTCCTGCCAAGAATTGGTAATTGTTACAAACTAAGTAGAATATTAGGTGACTTTGGTGAATTTCTGTACTAGCAATCATATACTCATTCATTCATCAGGTGTCAGCATGGGAAACTTAATTTCTTTTTGCAGTGTGCATGGTAGCTTGACTTTTAATTCTTACTGAGAGAAGAATATTTCTGGCAAAGATTTTGCAAGTGAATCTATGAGAGTCCAGTTCTTATCACAATTTGAGTACAAATCTTATTTTCTGACAAAGCTGACAGCCTCAGATACTGGAACTAAAAGTCACCAAGCTTATTTTGTTGGGGAAAAAGCAACATGAACTGTAAGTCCAGAAACAGCAGAATAAAGTTCTAGGTTCATGTTACACAAAAAGTAACAATAACAGCTTCTTGCCCTAAGTAACAATCTAATGCTTTGAGATGTTTAGTGCTTTTTTTTTTCCTGAACATACCAAGAATGTGAAAAGCTCCTATGTACAAAATGAACAAATAAAAAAATTTCTTTTCAAGACTAATGCAAGGGGAAATCACCTTATTGAGATATCCATTTGGAGCCTATGGGTTCTGTATTTTACAGTAAAATCTACATGATGAAACAGAGACATATGATTATTTAACTCTGCATTGTTGGGGTTGAAGAACTGTTATTTTCGCAGAAAAAAAAGTAGCACCATCATTCCACTTTTATTTCTGTTGTTTGAATAGTTTTTTGCATAGGGACTCAGGAAATGTTGATAGGACACTTGATGTATATGCTACTGAGCTCTGCCCCATGTATGTATATCCATGGCCTCATCACAGAGTAGCACCTGGGCACACAAGCAGTCTTTGCACAGCCAGAGCCACCCTCCACCCTCTAAAATAATTGACAGTAAAAAGAAATATCTCTGACCACCAGGTCCATCCTGTTTACTGTTAACCTGTGACATGTAAGGCAATGGTGTTCATCCTCTCCCCACTTGGCAGGCATGCAGACATAAGGAAACCACCAAGGATAGGAAGAATTGATTTGTTTTCTCCCTCAAGAAAGGCTGGTTCTGTTCTGCCTATAAAACACATGAAGCAAGTTGGCTTTTGCACTAGATCAAGTCAGTAATCCATGGAAGAAACAGTGCTCAAAGACATCAATGAAATCATTGTGCTACAGCCTGTGGATATTGTGCTGCCTCTCTTTCTGGTACCAATCTCCTGGGTTGAATTGGAACCTGTATGAGCTCTCCCCATTATTCCCAGCTGGCATCTGACCTAAGGACTGTGATGCCTGGTTCATAGGCAGATGGGCTCTTAAAAAATGATCCTCGTTTTCTAAATTCGTGAGTTGCGTGACCTGGAAATAAACAGTTGGACCTTCCAGTACTTCCAACAGATGTAACAACATGAGATATGGAGGGGGTATATAAAAATTACTGTCTCATTCTTCTATGAATCAAAGCACATCCAGGTATGACCTCAATATTTCTCAATATTTCTCAATATTTCTCAGTATTGAGGAAATATTTCCTCAATATTGCCTCAATATTCTGGAAAGACTCTAGTAGAAACTGGATTTATGTTTCAGTAATATTAGGTCTAATTCTTTTCCTGATTCCTATATTAAATGAAATAATTTAGGGCCATAATAAAAAAAAATTAAAAAATGAATTCTCAGAAAACTAAAGTGGAACCAAATTATCTAAGTCATGTAAACACTTCCATTCAATAAGAGCATTTCAAATTTTCATACTGTTTTCATACTCCTTCCTTTGAAGGAACACATAGCTATGTGTTAGCATGTACCTAGAACACCACTGTTCATGGCATGGCAAAGTATGTCATCATCCATCTTGTCAAGATCCTAGGCTAGGATCCAGAAAAATGATATCTCATCCTTCCTAAAAATCCTTGGAGAGCTTATGCAAGAAACATTTTCAGAGCAAATGTAACACATTCACATGCTCCTATTGACCCCAAGCCATAAGTGAATCTTTATGTGTGAATACGGCTCACTGATTTTACTGAGGTGTTTCATATACATATATGAAGTGAAGTGTGAAGGGACATCAGAGATCAGATTTAGAGCTGTTAAACATTTTTATAAACTCACCAGTTACCAGCCTCTAGTTTACTGCTCAAAAACAGCTGAGTTAAGCAGATGCAGGAAATTCAATGCATCCTGGACACCCTGGATTCACACTTCTCCACAAATTAACAGTGCCTGGGCACCACGTCTGGTGCAGTGTCAGATCCTGTGGGGTGTGCCCTGCCATTGATAGGTTCACATGTGGTCCCTCCAAGGTTCAGCACAAACTGGTCTCTCCAGACAAGCATAATTTAGTTCACAGATGTACAGCAGGTCTCATGTGTTCTGGATGAAAAAGAGCTATTGCACATACTCAGATTATTTATATATGCAAAGTCATTGTTACATGAGGGTAATGGAAGTTGTCAGCAACCCTTCCCAGGCAAAGAGGCCACAGGAGAAAGCAGGGAGCTGTGAAAGACTAGCTGTAGGCTTGAAGTCACGCCAACTCTCATGGTAGGTCGGTGAGTCAGTCAGACAAACATCAACAGACTCACCCAAATGAAAAAACAGTTGAAATTAAACTGTATTAAAGCTCAGTATCTGCATGTAAAAGTAAGGAGCAGTAAGTATTATTTGCTATTTTACACATTCTGGTCATAGCCAAAGCCAAGGTCCTGATCTGGGAGGAAGGGCACCCAGGGTAAGCAACAGTCTGTTCCCCAAGGGGCTTACAGGCTAAGCAGGCAGGGCTGGGGACAGAAGAAAGGAAGAATTGTTATCCACATTTTACAAGCAGAGCACAGCAATGCAGAGAGATTAAATGCTTGGCTCGAGGTCACACAGGATGTCCAGGGCAGACCCCTGGAAATGAATCTATATCTCAAGGCCCACCTTCCTGTCTGTCACCCAGACAGGTTTAATTCATAAATAATAATGATAATAAAAAATAATAATAAAATATTTAAAAATCAGCCACTTCCCAACAAGACTTATACAGGCTTTCAGTGTAGCATTTCCAACTAACTTCTGAGTCTAGTAGCTAAAATTTCATTACATCTTTGAAAACACAACCATAGCTGTTTTCCCTCATGCTATAATATGCATATTGCCAAGTGCACTCCCTAATGCTGTGATATTTTGCTCAGTGAGAGGTGCCATACTGCCAGCAAGCAGCAAAATTACTGACTATAATTGCAACCATTGAACAGTCTCTTCTCTGTGTCTGTGTGTCTTTTGGCCTAAATAAAGTAAATATACAATATTAAGGGCCTGATCCTACTCCCACTTAAGTCAATGGCAAATTTCTCACTGGCTCCAATGGAAGAAGAAGTCAGCCCTAAAGGAACTGGTTATTTTTTATTTCCTTAAATTTCTGGCAGATAAATTCATGTGCAATTTTCAGCCCCAGAATATTGGATGAGAAGCAGTGTCTCTATACATAATTTTAAAATAATGAAGATGAAATCAATTTTATTACTGTGCTGATAGTGTACAAAGATGTAATTAAACCTAAATTAAGACAGGAAAACAGATCTCCCAAGGCAGTGTTAAAGGGATCAAGAAAGATTTCCACTATAGAAAGTGGATAGTAAAACATATTCCAATATGTCAGGATACATGTCATAAATCCAAATTATAAGGGTTTAAATTCTTCATATTTTACCATGGTTCATACACAAGACAAAAACATCAAAACAATGAACAACAAACAAAATAATTTTAAATCATTTAAATAAACCCTAAATGAATAATGGATAAAATGCTCTCCTTGAAACTATATATTTTTTCTATTGACATCAGAGTATTCTGCCTTGCGTCTTTGACCAAAATTTGGAGCACATTGTTTCATTTTACTACTTTCTCTTAGGCAAGTGTATCCAAGTAGTCTTTAAATATGTTTTGTTAATGAAGCTATATTTGGAGTTCATCTATTTAGATGTTACTTATTTCGTTTCCCAAGTCAAATCATACCTTCTTTCCTCCTGCTTTCTTTATCAACTTTTCTTCCATAATTCCAAGCAGAAGTCATGATCTCATCATACATTTTTTTCCACTTGCTTTATGATATTTACCTTGGGCTGCTGATTTACTTGTCACCACATAGGACTTGTAGATTGTGACTCCTGGTTTTTTGGCAGGACACTCACAGTATCAAATTGCTGAAAATTTCTCCCAACACTACTTAAGACATTTTTAGCTGAAATAAAAGTCAACAGAACATGTGGCCTCGGTGTAGACCCTCAACTCTTCTTTCCCTAGATAGCCTCAAATGGTAGCTAGACTTAGAGTTGCTAACAATATTAATCTCCCATGTGGTTAGTGAAAAACATAACTCTTTTGCAAACATAAATGACAGATCACAGCTCTGGTGTGAGAAGGCTCAAGTCCTAAAAACAGAAAGAATTTTAGATCTAGGCAGAGCTAAGTGCCAATGAACAACGCTCCAGCCATTATCCCACCAGAATGAAAAGAAGCTGAACATCAATTAGAACTCTAAGGAATCAACTCCTGTTACACACTGCCTTCCATGAAAGATAAAGTCATGGTAAAGACCTGAGTGCTAGGAACAGCAGCATAAAATACTGTCATGTTTCACAGTTCACAGTTACAGGAGGAAATTAATAACTTTTCAGTAGTAGTCATGGGTCAGGAGAAAAAAATACAATTATGCTGGGATGAGCAAAGACATCAAACACTTAGGCTGTATCTAATCATAAGTAGGACTTACCCACCCTATTTTTTGGAAGAGAATGAATTAGTAAAGTGGACACAGGCCTGGACATGATTTTTTTTCTGCTCAACAAAGTGTATTTTCATATTTTGAAGGCATAAGTCAATTCCCATTCAACAAGTTCCAAATATAGATGGTATCTGGAAGAAACTTGCAGAGAATTATTTTAGTAATGGCAACAATACAGTTTATACCTATGAAAAAATGAGGTACTTAGAGGAGTTTTTGATTATAATCAGAGAAAAAATAATTTCTTTGAGAGAACCTAATTCTTTCAAGAAACTACCAGGCTGGTGTTTTGACTGAATTAATCATTAGTACAGAGAGCAGGTACTGCCTGAGGAATCTAACTGTTTTAAGAGAAGAACATTTTTCTGAGCAATAGCAAAACATGAAAGGATGTGTACTTTTTAATTTGTATGTAAGTTTTGGAAATTAATTTTGTTTTCAATTGATGATAATATTCTAGTATCTTTGCACCACAAAATATAAGTTTGTGCCTTGAAAACTGGATGAAAAAGAAATTCACCAATTACCTGGGCTTAACTGTGTTCTAGTGAGCTCGTGGTAAAATCTAAAGAACATATTCTTGTAAAAGTCCAACTTATTGTCATTTTACAATGCATTTATTTTAAACTGGAGTGTCAAAGAGGAATGCTGTCTCTGAGACCTCCTGTTGTGGTACAAAAATCACAGCCAAAGATTTGCTCCTCCTATAACTCCTAAGAAGTCCAAAGCCTTAGGAGTTCAGCTGCATCTGGAATAGCAGCATCTTCATGTCAAAGTCCAAGACAAACACATTTTTAATGAACCTTCAACCTTCCTAGGCTCAGTTCTCACTCCCTGACTTCCAGGGCAGCCCTCAGCTGAAACAGCCAGTTTGGACTCTCACCAGCAGGCTTTTTGTTAGAAATCAACTCAGCCACTTGCAAAAGGCCTGATCTTCCCTGAGGACATTCTGGAAGGTCACAGTCCCAAATCAGCATTACGTATCCTTATCATTTCTGATAGTTTACCACCAGACACCTGGCTGTGTGCAGTGAGCTTGCTGGATCTGGCTGTAAGTGCACAAGTGACTGCATACATCTCTACTCATCTGTCAGACACAGAATGAACTTCCTCCTTAGTCAGCACTGTGAATGTATATTTTCCCTCAATCATTTTTAACTCAGAGAAGCAAAACTAATTTCTCTGAACTTTGAGGGACTATGAAGTTTCTGCAAGGTTAAAAGCTCCACTAGAAAATTCATGTCTAAAATTTTTTTATAAATTCACTCATGTATGTACTTCAGAATGATTGTGAGAATGAAATTATTGTCTCTTTTTATCTAATCTGCTTTAAATATATTTTTCTCAAAACTCCTATTTGCTACACAGAAGTGAGATTTCCAACCAGTCTCTCCTGTTCTCAGTAGATCAGCCGTTTCACCGTTTTTCTTTTTAATAAGAGCAATCCCATTAATTGCAGATGAGATTTAGTGTACTGGATTATAAGCAGCAGGACTGGCTCACTGGAGCTCCTGATAAGCACCAATAGAGAAATTTGCTCAGTGTTCAAATACATTGCAGGCTCTGGGCACAGTGCTCTTTTCCCAACCCAAAGCCTCTCCCCAAAGCCTGCTGGCTAAAACAGAAATGCCTTGAAAACCCTCTGTGCAAAATGCATCATCAGTCCTGGAATGATACCATCCTCATTAAAGAATAATGACAATTCTCTAATTTTCGTTACAGAAATATAACCATGCTCCCCATAGAGTGTGGCAGGCATGGGCTTTCTCTTAAAGACTTTTCCTTGGACCTCACGTATCCCAAGGTCTTGAACCTGAGATGTTATGAAGGTACCAAATGGGATTCAAGAGCCTCTCCATTTCACAACCCCAAATCCCAAGCTCCTATTTCTCTTTATTAGACAAAGAGTGGTTGTTTCCCTGCCCCATCTCCATTTGAGCATATGTTTATGGGGGATAGTGATGTAGAAACTTTCAGATTAGGCAAGACAGTGCTGATTAAAGCATGTATACTACTGGAGTATCAAGAACCCACAAAGGTTTTGTAAGAAGTACTGGGAAGTCAGATGGGGTTCCTAAATATTGCTCTTATAATTAGTTTTTTTCTTCCTAACATATACAAATATCTTTTTGTATTGGGTTTGTGATCTACTGCTGCAATCCTCAGAAGCAAATACATAATAACCCCTTGACCTCCACAAAAATAACAAAAAGTCTGAAAGACTTCTAAAAGAAAAATATTCTAAGCATAACCTAAAAGGAATATTAGTATATGTTAAAAGACAAATCTTTATTCTAAGAGAAAAACTTGAGAGTGTATGGCAGTAAGTTATTGTAAAAGTATTACTTACATCTTAGGGCTGTAGGGTTTTAATTTTCCAAAGACATCAGATGTCTTAAAAAACTAAGCAAACCTGTTTTTCAACCAGAGTTGATAAAACACAAATCAAGGTATGAATGGGTCGCAGGTGTCATAGCCACTGGGGCAAGATAGCCAACAGGATTCAGTATTGATATCCATGCCCCATCCTTGATACCATGGTGCTTCACGTCCACATTTACCCAAACCTTGAAGTGTTACAATATATGAGGGGAGAAAAAGACATTGCTCACTTTTCTTTTTCTATTACTTTGGATTTCCAACAAAGAGCATGAGTCAGCCCTGCTAAGTGTGTTAAACATACAAAGAACTACTGCAAAACACTTTAATTTAATCAAGCCATATCCCTTACAGAAGAAACCCCAGTTCTTTTCAAAGCATGAGTAAGACTTTTCCTGTCTGCTTTCTGCTGTCCTCAAAGGGGTTAAAAAAACCTAACACAAAGGACTTAAGCAATGCCTGAAACGGGATAATAAATGTGACACTCTCTGACTATCAGTAGCAAATATTTGAGCTTATCAAATATTGGAGGAAGTAGTTTAGTTACAAATAAACCAATCTCTCATAAAACAAGTCTTCACACAAGGTAATTTCATTGAACTGGAGACAGCTAAGGGCCACCAGCGGGCAGGCTCCCGCTCCCCGTGCGCTCCCCAATGGCCCCACCTGATTACTGGGGTGGCCAGGGATGCCGAAGAGGGACAAGGGAGCCGGCCTTCCTATCAGCGGAGCGGCAATAAATAAAGCATCACCGAGCTGCTGCGAGGAAGTGACTCATCCTCCTGGAACACAGCGCGATTTGTGCTCTCCCTCGGCCGCCCCCTCCCCCTCGGGCCCGTTTTTCTCCACGCAGAGACCAGCGTGTCCCAGAGACTGTAGTAGATGTCACCGCTTGGCACTGGCTGTGCAGAGAGAGGACAAATGTGTGGGTGTGCTGTGGATCTGGGACGAGGGCCTTAAAGCCGCAGCGCTCGCTCCGGAGGGAGCGTCTGGGCTGGGGCAAGGGCGGCAAGCACGTTTCAAGGGACGGCTTCCTACGGGAGGGAGTCGGATGCTCCATCTCATCTTCGCGCTATCCAAACAATCCCGAGCAAAAAAATGGCAGCTTTGGTAAACAACAACAGGCTTTCCTTCCAAAAGTTATGTAAGAGCACGGGCAATTAAAACACAAGGGAGCCGAAGCTAAAGGAGGGGATCTGAAGGTGAAGGAGTTGCAACACACCCATGGCTATGCTGGGAGCTACGGCGCAGTTTGGCCGCCAGGTCAGCCACTGGCGACCAGACAGGCCCCGTGGTGCTGCCAGAAGGGCTGAGTCACACTCTTCTCTCTCCACAAGCCCCTCTGCCCTCCCCAGGAGCGTCTTCTCAAGGGACATGACCCCATGTCTGCACATGCATCAGTGGAAGCACAAGACTGAGGTTTGGGGAAGGATGGTAGGATCATTCTCCTGATGGCAGTGTACCTGTGGTGTCATTCTAGGCTGGACTCCTATTTTCTTCCTGATGTGACCTCACTGTAAACATGCAGAAAAACCATTCATACAACAAATAAATTCATTTTCTTCCTCTGAATAAACAGTAAGGTCCTGGCAGGTATCAGTAACAAAATTTATTTTCCCCTCTTTTGTTTTTTTTGGGCCTAACATGGCTCTTATTTGCTACATTGTATAATTCATAGTACACTAATTAAACAAAGTTTTGGGGTTTTTAACTCCACATGGGTCCATGTAAACTTGTGAAACACGTTTGCAAAAGGGAACGGACACTGATAGCCTCATTTCAGAATGCAATGAAAACTTAAAAAGGATTATAATACACAAAGTAATAGAGAAAATCAGACATTCTGGTATTTGAGAATATAATATGGTGTTATTCATGTACATATATCTTATATCGGTGAATCTTTTTCTATATCTAGACATTTGGACAGGTTTATATGTAGATTCACAAGTTAAAATGTGTGAGTATAAAAGCAGATTCAAAACAGGTCAAGTAACTGCTTTAGTGTTTGAAGTAAATCTTTTCCCCATCACTGCCCTTTTTCTTGAATCTATTAATTAAAACACTGGAAAACTCCATTAGCACCTTGATGTTCAGTCTTGAATGTGGGCTTATCTTTGCTGGCTAAAAGTCAAACAGTATACAAACACTTCTCAAAGTAAATGTAAGTGCATCACCTGACAGCATGAAATCACCTGGTCAGCTACTGTTTTCACTGCTTTTGCTGTTTCTAGGGCAAGACAGATTTTAGTGCCTTTTAAAATAGTTTTGAATTATACCAGTGATTGACTTTAGTGAGCTCATTAATGTAATCTGTGATTTCCAAGGGCAAAAGAGATTGAAAAGTACTCAGCACTGTCTTAGCTGCCAGAAGCTTCCAACCCACGAGGGGTTGGAAGGCTCCCTCTTGTTGTTGAAAGTGAATTTTGCTGGGGCAGCTGAATCACAGGGCATCCCCTGATCCACCTGTCCCACCCCCTTGCCCAAGGTTGCTGCTCTTAGCAGGAACTGCTCAATAGGTGATGCAGTAAGTCTTCAGGAGCACTGGATAAGGTTAACATGCCAGGCTAGGAACTGAAGTAGAATCTTATCTGTCTCATTACAAGTGATTGTTTCTCCACAGACAGAAAATTCTGCTGACTGGAATGGATGTGGGGAGATGAAACCTCCTGCAATCCTTAAGTCTTACATTCAATTGAACTAAAAGAAATTCTGATCTACTTTCTGGATAGACATGTCACTAGCTTGAAAGAGTCCACGGAGCACAGTGGGTTTGATAGCTGTGTATGCTGTGACTGGTTTGAAGGTAGAAATAAGAGAAAATGAAAAAAAAAAAGTATACAAATCATTTGTGTGAAAAGCAAAACAAGTCCCTGCCATTTCACATCCTGGTTAGGCCCAGATTCATCTACACAGATCACCTCCCTTGCCCCATTTGTTTAAAAAAAAGAGCTTCTATGTAAATGGTGTGGGAGGAATGAACTACTCTGTATATATTGCCAAATATATATATGTATATAGATATATATATATATAGGCATTTCCTCCACTTCCAATCCCCACACCATGGCCTGGCTTTGTTTCCAACTAAAACATACGCTCTGTTAGTTACAGCTTTTCTAATCCTTTAATAAACAGCTGAAATACTTCTTAAAAATTCCGTCACAACTTGCCCTGACGCACGTCAGCTTCAGCTGCACACTCGCACAAGGTGGGGCAGGCGGGAATGAGAGGCCTTATAAAGTGTAACATAAACTGTGTCATCTCTACTGGCATTCAGAGGAAGAGTCCACAACAGAAACAGCCCTGACTTGTATGCCAGGGTTAGAACCACTATTACAATTCAACACTTAAGGTCTGTGAAAGCCAAAAAAAACCCCTCCATCCTATATGCAGATAACTCGATGAAAACTGCATGCAGCACACAGAGGTGGTGTTGAAAGAAAACACTGTTTCTGTTTTATTTTTATGCCCTGAATATTGCTGGTGAGGCAGTGCTGCAGCTCAAGGGTTAAGGGCTCTCAGAGAGCCATGGTGCACTTTAGCTGGGGGCGGAGACGCAGCAGAATGGAGGCCTGTGCTGCTTTCCCTGGGAAGCTTTTAGATTAGTGTGCTTCCAGCTGCATTTCCTTGAAAGTGATTTAGTTTCAGCCCATATCAGAATCCTTTCATGGATCTGTTCCTATTCAAAATAAAGTGCTGTAAGAAAAGCACTGTGATGGAGTTTAAAGTAATCCAAAAAGTATGGGTTGGCTTAGAATTTCTGTTACAGCTAAAAGGGCCAGGATTCAGGACAGGAGGATAACTGAAATTATGCCTCCCTGTACATACTAAGCCCTTTTTGACCTAAGGCATTTACCACAAAGAACAGGAGGCTTCATCACCTCTCACAGGGCTTACAGTAAGGGAGGTACTCTTTATGTTCCACTAAGACTTGTTTCATTACAAGATATCCTTAAAAATTATGCTGAATTAACTCTCTCTGGGAACACTATCTCTCATGCCAGCCATGATAATTTCTCTTTGTTTTAAGTAGAATTCTGGGAACATTGTCCCATTTGTTATCCCAGAAACTACAGGTTTTTTCAGACATAGCTGTTGTTTAAGTAATGATCATATTTTTAAATACCAAACCAAAAGCACAAACATAGCTTTTAAAAATATTAAGTGTTCATGAGCAGTGCTTATCCTGCGAATGACAGCCAGGCATATGTTCTTACAGAATTATTCCTTTAAATGACAAGACTGCCAAGGGGCCAACTGAGAACAATTAAGAAAAATGTCATTGTTCTGGGCACAGAGAGTAACAGAGGAGACAACTACACTGCAGAGCCTAGGAGCCATTCCAAGTCCTCACCCAGGACCAGGCTCTGGCTGAGTCCTTGATCCCAGTGGACCTCAGCCCAGGCACCTGCTCCAGGTGAACGCTGCTCTAAGGAGCATCAGGTGTGGGTGTTGTGGAGACCTGAAGGGTGCTATGACATGTCCTTGCCAGTAAGTATGGGCATAGCAAGAGATTTATTATCTGAAAGAGAGCTGTGATCTAAGTAAACAAATTGGACAATGGGCTGGAGAGAAATGATGGAATACATACTGAGCAACGGGATTTGCATGAGTCTTCCTGGTTGTTTACTTGTACATTTTTCTCTGAGATGAAGTGGCACTTTCTTAAATTACTGGAGTGGGGTTTTTGTTAGATGGTCTTTACTAAGCTGAAAGACAAAGGGAAGAAGGGAAATGGCACAAGACGAAGAAGTGGAACAGTAGTGGAAGGAATCCAAGGGAAAGACAGCATGCAGGAAAACACTACAGGAGGCTCCTGCATATCCTGACCACCAAAGTATGTCAAGATGCTTAGGATGTGGCTAAAGAGATCTAATAGCAGTTTAGGGGCTGTGAGAAGATAGGATGGAGTGGATCATTTTTATATCAGACCCTGGTCCTCTCCCAATACCTTTTATAGAAGCAGCAATAATGTTTTGAACATGCATGCATTTTTATTTCATAGCTTTTGTAGTAACCACCCTATTGGAAAAGGTCACCATCAGATTGTGAGGGAAACTGGCAGATCAGTTAGAATTTGCATGGCTTAATGCCAAAAACACTACTGCAGTATGGAAGAGTTTTATCTACTCTTGTTCAAGTTGCATGGGGAAGGAACACAGAGGCACATTTTTAGGGATCTGCAAGCTCTAATTGCTTTCCCAATCTGTATTTTAGAAAGCAAATCTATTCCTGAAAATGAGAAGAACAAGACATGTGCTTACCATAAATCAAATCTACTGAAACAGAGCAACAACAGGTGCCTGTGTTCTGGCAAAGGAAGAGTAGAATGGGGGGCACTGACATGGGTTTTCAAAGACAGTTGAGGTATTTTTATTTTTGCCTGGGTATACTTGTTTGTTCCTGGTTGCTCACTTCCTTGACCAGTTGCTTCAGTATGAACAACTGCATAACTGGGTGTATCCTGCTAAACAGAATAATAATGTTTTCCATGTACTTAGCATTCAGGCAGATAGCTGAGGATTATGTCTCATTATTGCTCCCATGGCATAATGCTGGACCTCGTCTATGCAAAGTTGGATTGCTGGATTGCCTCCCATATGGTAAACTACCAAGCTTTAAAAGAAACTGATGCAGCTCTTCCCTGTTCTATGTCATGTTATCTCCCTTCCCCATTCCAGCTGCAAATGAACTCACAGATGCTGCATTAATGGTTTTAACATTTAGGGACACTCAGCAACTGATATTAGACTTCATTCTGAGCCTACAGCTTTCGATCTCATTCTACATTAAAATTAGTTTGGAACTACGTGTTTTGTGCACCTTCATCCAAGTTTTCGTTTTTCCTTCAGGTTGAGCACATGAAAAAGTTATGTGAATGTTTCACCTGGCAACCAGCTTGCAGCCCCAGCTCAAGGATCCACTCCAACTTCATGAGGACTTCAAAGGAAAATATCACACAGCTCTGTTGCACAAATGCTGTGGAGTGGTGAGAGGCAGCAGTGAAGAGGTTAAAGATACACTAACATGGTCCAGGTTTCTATTTTGTACCTGAGTTTGAAAGGAAGAAAACTTGGAAGATGCACTAGGGAGAAGGGATGGATTCTGGAGATGAAAGGGAAAATTATTTTCTTTAGGTCCGTAGCAAACATTTAGAAAGAATTTCTTTTGCACCCCAAATGGCTAAGATTATATTAACTGGCTTGGAGTATCCCCACAAATATGTTCTTCCCCCAAGAAAGACATTTCCTGGGGCTGGGGGAGTGCAGGAGGGAGGGGAGAAGGCGGGAGAATGGGGATATTCGATGTATTGCGGTATGTCTGGAATCCTCTTATCTGTAGCAAGACTGAGAACACCTGGACAACACTTGTCTTCCTCCCCCACCCACCTGTGCAAATTGCTAAGCACACTGAAGCTCAAAGCACTGCACCAAACGCCAGTCACATCACAGAGATCCATTGTGACTTCTCCACACATCAAAGAAAAGCCACTGCACATCTTTGCACAAGTACTGAGGGAGGCAGTTGTGAAGGGGTTAAAGGATCAAGTTCTGCTATAAAGATAACAGGAACTGGAGAACATGCAGCAGATGTTCCATGTGGAGGCACTTAAGTTTACAGTCCCACCTGTGTCCATTTAATACCTTTAAAAGCAATCTCCTGTTCGTTTGTGAGGGAGAAGAGAAAATCGATGTTCCAATCTCACCATCTTCTCAAAACATCCACATCCCACACTGAGGAAAGGGAGGAGGCGATGGTACAAGCAAGACAAGAGGGCTGAAACTGAGATTTAAGGACGTGAATATACAGAGATTTATGCAAACACACATCCCCATGTGGAAAGTAGGCCATTCTTTTATGTGCAGGGCAACTCATGCTCTGTGCTGGGGAGCAGCAGCCAACCTTAATGTCAGCATTTAGAATTTCTTAAGAGCAGCACAAACAGTAACTAGTCATGTCACAGAGTTTTACATCCTTCTTTTTGTTTCCTTCCTTCCTTCCTTCCTGCTCACATTCTTACATCCCTTCCAAACAAACCAACTGTATTTTATTACATGTGTTGAATACTTCAAACAAAATAATTATGTAACTATTTTATGGAAGTATGCAACCAGACAGATAAAGGCTGAGGCTGAGTATGGTCCATTGCACTATCAGACCCCAGAGGGTCCATGTAGGAGAGGCTTGGGAAAGTTCCATGGTAGTATTTTATTTTCATATACATGTCCATGGTTCAAATAGATCTGGAGCTAGCAGAGAAAAACCATCCATTTACACAGAGCTGTGGGTTTGTTTCCATTCATCCTTCACACAGGAGATGAAACCTGTAGGTCATATGGGACACTGGATATAAAATCCTGCTTCCTTTTCCTAGACTTGTTGGTTACAAAGAAAAGCTCCCATAGTTTATACGTACGTACATACATATGTACCCATGATCACCGGCATCCTGAAATTCTCCCAGGCTGATTAATATCCCCAAACACATTTCTGCATCACTGCTGGTTGCTTTCAACAAGCAGCAGGGAAGAGGCAGAAATGCATGTCTCAAAGAACTGAAATGAAGAGTTGGTGGAATGAGCATAATATGGAGCTTGAGAACTGCGATCTTAAAAAGGAGCAAATTGTTCAGCTGAGTGATGCCGATCTCTCTGTGAACTCCCACTGACATCACTGGGATACTGTTGTGCTGGCAAGTATGCAATTCGTGTATTTATACTGTGACCCACGAACCATAATTTAACATGGAATTCAACCCTCTGTGCTTAAATGACTTTGACACCCCGAGGCTACAGCAATTCAAAGAACAAAACAACTACTGTCTCCTCAGGCAGGCAGGGTTCTTAAAAATATAACGTTACACAGAAAACAAAGGTAGAATAGTTTCATAACTATGTACAACACACCTTAGCGCCTTGTCTTATGCCAGCTGTCTCCTCACTGCTGGCTATCTGCCATTTGCACCAGTCTCCCATTTCAGCTCTTGTCACAACCCAAGTCACTCCTCATGACCTATCTGAAGGAGGAGTTAAAACCAGGCAGTAGCTAGAGGTATTTCCTTGCAAAGCAGATTGCCTCTCCAGCCAGCACTCCAGAAGCATTTATTCTATTTCTAGGTTTGTGACATGCATGACAATGGGTTGTGTATTTGCACTTTTGTGCCTCAGTTTACCTACCTTCTGTTTTTTTCCCCTCATGCAACCATCACTTAAAGAAAACTGAATTAAAGAAAACACTTAAAATATTTCATGTTGAAAAACTAGAATTTCTGCATCACAGGGTGATTTTAGCACAGCCACTGTTGCTCAAGACCTAAGGTTGCAGTAGCAGAGAGCTGCTAGCAAACAAGAACACCTCTGACTTTATCTGCACAACTAGGTGCACATACAAACGAACACACAGGACTGCATAGGTACAAGCTACCTTGTCAAGTGCAGCACTACTCTATTTAAGAACAGCTTGGCACAGTAGCTGCAATACTTTATTAATATAGTTTCTTCAAAGTTCATTTCATAGAGAAACTGGCTGTTCCCCCAAATCAGACACATTTTCTGGAGATATTTGTGGGTCTGAAAGGAAACACTGTTTGCAGTGAAGTGTTTGCAGAGTTCGAAGCTCACCAGAGCTCTGACTGTGAGAGCAGGCAACAACCTCATCTTGCAGCTGCCAACTGCATCAGGGTTCCAGAGATAGAACTCCTTGGGTTTGCTTTCACATCCAGAAACCTGATGAAATCAGGAAGGTGCAGTCATTTCTAACTTCACATGAGCTACCTCGAAAGCTCGCATCATGCTCCTTAAAATGTAGCTGGGATACACTGGGAAATTCCATTTCTTTCTAGAAGGCCTTGCTCACAATAAACTGCTGTTACACCCAGCCACAGTGAGGTCCTACAAAAGATGAAGAGGTGGTTTTATTTTCTCTCCCATTACTTTCCTCCATGCTAGCTTGCTCTATGTTATCAGTAAGCTTTCTGTCAGGGATGAGACCTTCCAGACACCTTGCAGGCAGTTCTGGGGCTGTACTCATTGCTTGTTTGGGTACAGGAGACTTCTGCAGCTCCATAAGGACACACTGGCTTTCCTGGCAGCCTGACCAAGCCTCCTGTTTTCCCCACTTCCATCTTCAGAAGCAATAAAGTCTCTTATTGTTTCTGTTATATAGCTAAAACTTCCCGTTGTTTATTTTACCTGTAATCTCATTTCTCTCCTCCACTAGGTCCAATGGTTTAAACTAGGAAGTGTTGCCAAAGGTCTGAGCCTGTATATTAGAGAAGGGTTTTTTGCACTGCACTGGGAAGGATGGAGGTGTGGGCTCCAGCCACCTTCCCCACCCCCTTCCATCCCCTCCCAGGAGCCTGAGGGGCCCATCACAGGATCCCTGCTGTGGTACCCATTACTGGCCCTATCCATTCTTCCCACCTTTTGCAAAACATTTTAGTAATGTAGAATGCTAGCAGGCTCTCTGCTTGTTAACCCTTTAGGGTGGAAAGACAGACCTCTTGAGGGCCAGTGTGGGAGCTGAGGTTGTATCTCCAGAAGCTCCTTGCAGCAGGATTTGTGTCCCTGCAGCACCCACCTCTTCCATGGCTCTGATACCCTGTGGACTGGACTGTGCAGTGATCAGTGGTGGTCTGATGAGCTAAGGTGTTCTTGGGGAGTCAGAACACCTGGACAGGATTGCCATGAGTAACACATTTTCCAACCAATAGCTGCCTATTATATATATCCTACTGTATAGGGATCTGAGATGACACCAGAGGGCCCTCTACATATACTTTTCCATCTCTTTTGACTCCGATGTAATGCCCAGTAGGTCTCTATTAGAATGAGCAACAAATCCTCCAAGGCTGAAATCCCCCTGCTTGGTTCCTAACAGAGTACTTTTTTCTGCTAAAAATAGTCCTGTGAGCAGCAGCTATCAGGTGATTACTCTCTGAGGCATGGTCTGCACTCACTGAAACTTGCAGGGTTGGGATCTACTTCACAGAGTCCTTTGGTGCTTTGTCTTTAAAGACCGTTCCCCTCCCCCACTCCCTTTTGCTTTTTCACTGACTTGCTCCTTCCTGGCATGCAAGTTGCCATAGAAAACATTCTTAACTTGCACTATATCTGATACTTATTTATGTTTTCTTCTCGATTACTGTTAGCCAAGAAATAATTCTCTGCCTTATCTACAACTGAAACCAGAAAAAAGCAGAGAGCAGAGGCCACAGTTTCAGGACTGTGAAGGGTTTTCTCTTGCTTTTTTCTTTGCTGTGGTTATTATTTTCCATTTTTTAAAGATGAATAAAGATTACTGCAGCACTGAATTAAAACATTTGCTATAGTGTAAAATTTTGGGGTTTTTAAAAGTAGAGAAAACTTATTAAATGCGTTTAAAAAAGTTTTTCCCACTGACCACAAATGGAAACTCTTTTAAGTTCTCTTGGTAAAATCTTGGGCTTTTGATGTTGATCAGAAGGGGTCCTTTGATGCCTCTTGTTTATTGTTCAGAAGAAGCAGAACGGAAGGAAGCAGAATTGCTCAATATACTCCTGTTTATATTCCTGTTTTCTTTCGGGATGGCATTTGAACAATTTCAAGTAGATTAACTCACTACTTTAAAACAGAGTTTCACCTGTGGGAGCAAGAGGACAATCTGCTGAATGAGTCCAGTTTTATGCTGTCTAGACTTGCACTGAAGAGAAGTAGATTTATGGATGGTGGAGAATGTAGTGGTTAGCTTTGCTGAGTGCAAAGACAGTCTCAGTGGAACTATGGATGCCCACACAACAGTGGTTGCATACTTGCATGCAGCATCTAGCACATTAATTACAGTTTTGCCAGAAGCCTGCAACATAGACAGAACTTCTCTGACTCTCTAAGGTTAAAATAAATAATGATTGCCTCTGGCAGTACAGCATTTACGAAATCAAATGCACGTGTTCTATATATGTAGTGCTACACATGTACCACTGTTCTATAAAAGTGCATCTGTGCCTTATCTCGGATCGGATGTCATCATCGTCTCTGTATGGCATTTACTGGCAGGATACCATTAGAAATTAAGAAAACATACACTTATTACTGCCCAGCATTTATCTCCATATTGCTAATAAAAACCAGATCTGTAACATCTGAATCCCCTTAAATAGTATGAACTAGCATGTGGCCAAGTTGCTGGTTACCAGGCTGACCAGGCATTGCTGTTGTCTGCTCTTTTACTCCAGCCTTACCTGGCATACCATGTGCCAGTGATTCACTCAATTTGCATTCTAGAAGGCAGGAGCCTGAAGTGGTAATTAGGCTCCCCATTACCTTGCAAGTTTTATTACTGTAGATATCCAGAATCTGATTCTCTCTTGCAGCTTAACAATGTGCTGGGCAGAGCCGTTAATTTCAACAAAGGTGCAGATTTACACTTGTAAAGGAGGACTGATACTGTCAGTGGTAATGATAGAAGAAAGGTAAATCTTTATTCTCCAACTGACTCCGGAAAACTGCAGCTCTAAATGTATACTCTAGACCTGAAATTGCCGTGGTTTATGGTTGTGTAAAGTTGCTTAAATAGTTAAAACAGTCTACCAAAGAAAACAAGATGCATAAAAGACCTTATCTTGTTTCAGATGACTGGGATGTCTTTCTTCTTGGTGCTGTCCATTTGTTTGAAATAAAAAAGAAACAACTTGAAACAGCTAACCAGGAAAGAGAGTATCTCAGTGGGGAGACCTCTTCTTCCAGCTTAGATAAGCGTTCAAACTGGGCTCCGATGAGATGAGGCAATAATGCTTCTTACACTACTTGCAAAACACTCATTGTTTCCTCTTTCCTGTAAGCTAGGGCAACTGGAAGATACAGAGGAGTGTTGACTGGGACACTAAGGGAGAGATCAATATCACTCCCTTCAGAGGTTTTGAGATGTGTATCTATCTATTCCACCTGCTGTGAACTTTTGTTTGCTGTAGAGTATTACCTGCAGTAGAGGCATTTCTTCAGATGTTAGAGAAACTAGGACTAAATCTAGTTTACAATGCCAGCAAGAATGCCAGGACATGCCATGAAATAGAATTTCCTAGTAGAATACATTCACTCATATTTGACAGGAAATTTTAAAAACTAAATTTGTATTGATGGACATAGCAAATACATAAAAAGTGAAGGTACTTATAACAGCATGCTTCTGTGATAGATAAACATTACAAATATACAAAAAGGACATCCAAAAGTAATAATTAAGGACAAAAGACTAAGCTGAGGTCTCAAATTTTTTAATGGAAATGCAACAAACATAGCATACCAATACACATAACTCAGTTATTCCCATCCTTGAGTACTTTGCATCTCCAGCAGCTCAGTCAAGTTGCACAAATACCCTTAAGCAACATTACAGCACTGGCCGCTTTAATGTCTGATTGATGTCTGTGGAATAAGTCTTTGTCTTACAGCTACTGAGAGAGTGTGTATAGAAGTGTAGCTGATTTTCAAGTGTAGCAAAGTCTAGTTTTGAAATGAGTTGCTAAATCTTTACGTTTATAGTTCCAGGCAGTACAAATGCCATTGTCTGGAATTCATATGGAATTCTTCACAGCAGCCACTATCTGACAGTAATTGGAATATCATGAGCCTACATTTATTTGAAACTAGGTTATTTGGCTACCTTAACCTACTTTGATTTACTTTCCATCCTTTTACATCCCTCAAAACTTCACATTAGTAGCTGATGAATCCAAATACTGTTTTTCTGCTTATTCTTTCTCTGGTATTAGCACTTTGTAGTCATTGAGTGGTTTGTCAATCAAACATGCTGCTTCCTCATTTTTTGTAAAAAGATATTTCAGTGTTCATGTTGATGTGATGCTGCATTGTTTTGCTGTTTTAGGGTCACTTTCCAACTTCAAGTAAGAATTTGATAAGAAATTTACAATGGTGGGGCAAATTCATTCACTCCAATTCCAGAAAAATGAGAACTGTAATAGGCCTCTTTTACTTCTCAGGTTAATACCCTTCCTGACTAACTATCCTCCTTTGCTTTTTCCTCCATGGAGCCACCTTTCCAGATGAAACTCAAGACTTCTCCAGTATATCTTAGAGTACATCTTCAAGGCCAAAGGTTTTGGACAAAAGGATATGATACACATAAATTGAACAGTTTTACCAACAAAGAAAAGCAGATGGTGCCAACATAGCACAGGTAAACTTCATATCTCTTAGAATGCTGCCAACCCATTTAATAAAATATCAATTGAGTTTATGTCAGTTGACATCTTTGATCCAAATATTTAGCAAATAAATATTTTTTATCACAAAGAAATTGCTTCATTGGCTTTGCTCAGTCTTTGGGTGGGGGAAACAAAATCATTATTGAGTTTGATTTTCTTAAGAACAACTAAGTTAAACACGCAGAATTTGGGAATATACATTCAAACTGATGGAAGACTGAGGCTTTTTCTTCATAAGACAGTGTGCATACCTGTTCATTGACATCATGTTTGTTTTACCTGTTCTTTGCACCGAGACACAATAGTGTAATTGAAATATTGAGACAGCAGCTGAGGCAGATTATGGAGCAAGCATCAAAAGTTGTTACTTTTTAATGAAATAAGCAATAGAGTGCTTAAGATATAAGCTGTTAGTAGGTGCTGGAACACTAGTGAGATTTTTTTCTTGGAATGGTGGTAACTAAGATAATTGAAATACTAATGAAATCTAACTTGGAAAAATGTAAGTTAATACACTTCCTGCACTGAAAACTTTAGATGCAACCTTTTGTCTCTGTGGGTGTGTTTTGGGTATTTTTTATCCTTCATTTCTGTTTTAACTAAAATAGAGAGGATGCAGTAAATTAATCCAATCAGTTTGGTAAAACATGAAAATTAACAGAGGAATTTGAACAGAGTAGTGTATTGAAAGAGCAAAGATAAGTGTACCAGTCCAAAAGAAAAATAATTTTATACACTGTCAGGATATGAAATTCCTTGAATATACTGAGAAACAACTGATCAAATAAATATGGTATTTTCTTCAAAAATTGAAAGATAAAGTTTGCCAAAATGAAAACTCAAGTTTTGAAAACTGCTACTACACATAGATATTCAACTAACGTGAAAAGCCCTAAAAAACTAACACAAGAACATTCAGTGGCAGGTAATAATTGGCCTAATTTTCCACCTTACTTAATAAAGCAATTATTTCAGTCTGAAACAGTTTTTTTAGAACCAAGTACCTTCTGCATAGCTCTACTTTTGTTTTACTTTTTTCTTCAGGCCTCTTCCCTATCAAGGCAGAAAAACAATACTATAAAATGCCTTTGGAAGAAGTTTTACCACAAATGCTATTCACATGGAAATGCAGAGTATGAACAAACAGATGGCAATGACATGAGGTGCAATCACATGATCACAGGGTAATTCGGGTGAGAATGTCCCCAGTGCAACCTCTTGCTCAAAACAGGAGAAACTCAGAGGTCAGATCAGGGAGTGCTGTATTTTTTCCATTTGGCTCTTGAAAATCTCCAAGAGAGACCACAGGTTCTCTGGGCACCCTGTTCCACCTGTTCAACTCTCCAGCTGTTGTCCTTGTATCCAGTTTCTCCTTATATGCTGTTTGTTTCACTGTGTGCCTGTTGCCCACGTTCTCCCACCACACACCACAGACAAGACCCTGGTTCCTGCTGACCCAGTATTTCAGCATGCCCAGGTCCCTCTGAAAGGTGTCCTTGCCCTTCAGCATACTGACTGATATCCCCAGTGTGCTGCCATCTGCAAGCTGGATGAAGGTATAGCCTTTCGTTTCCTTCAGAACTCTGACAGTGACATTAAAAAGGACAGGTCCCAAAATGCTTGGAACTGGCCTTCAGGTAGTGTACAACCCATTAACCTCTCCTCTTGGAGCACAATGATCCAATGCTGAAAAATACTGCCCCATTGTGATGAATTCTGACCTAGAAAACAAGATGACTTCCTTAAAAAAAATTCTAGTTGTAATCTGAATGGGGAAAAAATTCTTGGTCTATTCTTGTCCTGGAAACATTTTGAAAGGAAGTCTTTTAAACAGTGTTCTCGCTAGCAGGATGTATTTCTGGCCAGCATATACAGAGATGGTCTGTGTTATAAATGATTTTACAGAATAACGCTGTTGAGCTGAGAAACTTGATCTGGCGTTCTGGTAGCTGGATCCTTCCAGCACAAGTATAAAAATGGCTAAAATTGTCAGCATCAAACTGTATAAAGCATCACCAGCAAGTTCCTGTAGAATACATGCTACAGCCATTTGCCCAAGGAAAATAAATGATTCTAACATGTAATATAAATGTTTTATACCAAAGTAACTACCACTATTTTTGCTAACATGAACTCTGGTCCTTGAAAATTCCACAGCATTTAAACCCATAAGATTTGGGTTTTCAGCCAAGTTCAATCAATTTTGCTGCAAAATACTTCTGTTTCAGAAGTGATTGTAAGAAGAATAAATTGCTGCAGAAGAATATAATTACAGAAAAATTAAGTTGTATCAACTGTTACATCTCAAAAGCCACAGTTTTCCTCTTTCTTTATAATTTTTCTCAAAATTCTCTGGTTTAAGTCCATAGTGACCCTTATATATAGAAAAATTACTCTTTCTTACTGATTTCCACAAGACAAAAAAGATGTAGTAGGATGTTGAAAGGATGGGCAGAATGCATGGCTTCTTAGAACAGTGAATTTCCTCAGTGAGAAAAATTTCAGCTTTCTTCACTTTTTTCCCTAAGTGAAAAAGCATATTTTCTTTGTTTGGATTCATATGCATGTCTTGTAAATAAATAAGTGAAGATGAAACATGATTTGCTGTGAGAGTGACAGACTAGTGCCAGAAAATTACTGATGTCTAGGTTGTCTTTTATACTGTCTTCACCTGGAAATATCAACATGACTTTTTTAAGCAAAGAGAGTTGTTATACTGAATTAAATTGATACTGATTAAAAAGGGAAAAAAGGGAAAAAAAAGTAGTCCTCAGAATCTGCTGACTGGATTACATCTCTGTTGTCCATAAAGGTTGTTTAAACAGCTTCAGCTCCAAAATTCAAATATGTATCACCATTTCAGAAACTGAAGTGGATCCAAAACATTGACACAAGACTGGTAAATGTCTAATGTTGCAAAACCTGTATTTTTCCATGAATTTTTATTTAACTTATTGGAGTGGCTGGGTGTCACTCATATCAACAGCGAGGAAGCATGTCTTTTCAGTGTAGTGACAACAAAGAAATATTTAACTCAACAAAATAAATAATAGATTTAGAGAAAAAAATTTAAAGGTTTTTACCTTTACCTTTATATTTCTTACCTCTCTTGTGGTATCCAGGCAGCCATGTATTAGGAAACACTTTTAGGAATCTGTGTTGGTGTTGGCCATCTAAGTAGCTTATAGAATGAATTTCTGTTCATCAAAAAACAGTTTTGAAGAACATTTTCATAGACAATACATAAATAAATACTTTCCTAATGAAATCTACTAGTATTTGTAAAAGAAGTACATTATGCTTAAGCATCTGACTACTTTATCTTACAAGCAGAATATTTGACAATGTTAAAAGAGCTGCATGAACCCACTCAGCAGTGGTGATGAAGGGATTACTTCACACGGCCAATATAAACATCAGATGAAAAAAACAGTTCCTCTGCAATGAAAAGTCAGATAAAATGTCATCTCCTAATATTTTGTTAAACTTTAATGTTTTTTTGGATGAAAAAGTGTGTTTGCCTGTCTTTTGGTCTTTCTTATGGCATTTCTAAGATTCACAGACTCTTTCCATTTGGTTAAGGCATTTTGGGCTGTTATTGTGTCTTGCAGAAAGAAATAAACACCCAGCATTAAACTAAAAATAAGTGTTTTCAAAATATGAAGATGTCTTTCACAGTATCTGAAAACTTTGTAGCATAGTAGAGAAAGTATTGGATCTATGTCTGGCTGGATTATTTCAGCCTTAAGAATCAAATAGTTGCTTCAAACTATTTCTTAATCTCTCCTTGTCCTTTTCTGAGTTCATGACAAGGATGTTTTTGTTTTCTTTTCCTGGAGGCACTAAATCAGTGTTTAAAATGATTTTGGTTTGCATGGAAGTATGATATACATTAACTGGTATGATGCTAATGATCTACTTTTTAGTATACAACCATTTTAGAAGACCAGGGGCATAATAAATGTCAGCCTAAGAAGGAGGATTTATTTTCAGCCTCTGATGTCTGTCACTGTAATTCTGCTAAAACACAGAAAGAGTGAAAGGTTGTTCTGACTAAAATTGGAAAAGATTGTTTGTGCCACTGTGGTAAGTTTATTTTCTCACACAGCATTCAAAAGATAGAGACTTGTATCTGCTGAAACTGCTGTAAAACACACATGGGAGAAAACAATGTCTGAAAAAGGAGTAATGAGAAATGAAAGGGGAAAGAGAAGAATGAGATACAAACAAAAATGAAAGCTATGTTATTTACTTTCAACAATTTAATTTTTTTATTAAACACTTGAAGAAAATCTGGTCCAGGAGCTGGTAACTAATGTGCAATATTTGAACTATTCAGCTGCTCTTGAGACTTTACTAAAGTGGGAAGACTTGCTAATCCTCACATGAGGATACTCATAAACAAACGAGGTCACGCCAAGGAAAGATGACGTAACTTTGATTCCCCATAATTTCAGAGAACACCACGGCACCACAATTCAGCCTCCTCAGACCAGCTTTTGGTGCCTGATGATGTGGGCTCATCCATGGCTCCCTTTGTCATGGCTGGTGAAAGACTGTGACCTCCACAGGGTAATCGAGGTCTCTATAGTGATATTTCCTTCTCTCTCTCACTATTGATTATGGTGGTAATCTGACACAACTCTATTCCTGATTGAGGCACCTCATGGCTTCTATATATAATAAAACAGAAGTGAAGCCTGTGCTATCAATGTTTAACAAAAGAGACTGCTGTAGATTAGAAAGGGACGGAAAGAAAGAAAG
>VZRX01006376.1:0-13116 GCA_013398075.1 Notiomystis cincta
ATATATATATATATAAAAAAGACCTGGGGGAGAACAAAAAAGAAGGCTTGTGCCTTTTGCATGCTAAAATTCTGGAAAGCAGCCAGTAGCTAGACATCCCTAGGGAAATGATGTCAAACTTTCCTTCCAAGACTGTACACATCACTTCCACAACATACTGAGCCTCCTAACAGTCCCAAAGCCTTGAGTGTCTCAAATATTTTACTGAGTGATCTCTCTGTTTGCTCCATCTTTTTTTTTTTTCCTTCTGGCAAACATTTCTCTGAAAGTAGACAACCCTCTATTACTGAGCATTCACTTTTGGTTGCAGTAATATTCCCTCTCCCAGGAAAGGATGGAAAATATTTAAATTAGGCCCTGACAAATTCTATTATAAATACAAAACCATAATTAAGATGTTAAGATTTAACATAATAGGTTTTAAGAAACTCCCCAAAATGGTATTTTGTAGCAATTGACAGAGCTGGGCAATACATCTGGGATGAACTTAGAACAGAAGAGCTTTCTTTTTAGTAAAATAAACATACAATTAAGAGAACATTGATGCAAAGCAGAGAACTGAACAAAGCATTGATCAGACAATGCAGCTTTGCAGGACTGACTTTGCAGATTCCTTAAAACTAAGCAAAATTCGTTTCTATTAGTGGAATTGACCAAATTAATAGTAGAGAACTAGGCAAGTAAGTTCAGACTTTTAAATACAAATCATTTTATAGCCATTGAAATAAAAAATGCAAATGCTAATGCAAAAAAAAAACCAGCTAATGATAATAATATGCTGATTTATGTAACACAGTCATGATTACTAAGACTTTGTCAACAGCCTGATAACACGAGGAGCACTATTGCTACCTACTACTTGGAAATACAGAAAATTAATTTTAAAACTCAACATTTTCAAGAGCTGAAGAAGGAACAAAGCAAAACTGCCCTTAGCTCAACATCTAGAGTATTTTCTAGACTGATTTCATAGCAGTGTTCAATTAAACAGATTCTGATAAGCATGCTCATAAACTTCAAAAAAAGCAAAGAAACAAAAAAGAGGTAAGAAATGGGCTTTCTAACAGGCTTATTTTTGTATAAATTGACTAAATCTCTTTAACTCGTAAGCAGGGAACACCCAAGATTTTAGAACAAACACTCCAAAATATTTCTTCCTTTAACCTACAGAAGATAAAATGCTCCTATTTTTCATGTCTTAACATGACAAAACACTGTCACCAGTCTTAAAAAAGATCATAGTGAATAACAAAAGTGTACATCAACATGAGCTGCCATCTAGAAAAAAAGCAGCAAGTGGAACAAACGTGGTATTTTGCACCCTTTTGAAATGAAGGCCGCCACAAAAACATTCAAATTAGACTAGACTATCACCGTTACTACTTATTACTGATATTTAGATGACCCAAGGAGATAAGTGCTGCACAATTCTGCACAGTCTGTTCCTGCCCCAAGTAATTCAGAACAAAATGACAAGGAACTTGGAACTAAAATGAGAGCCAGCACCTGGGCAGCCCCCCCAGGTGCCCTGCCTCAATGCACAAGTTTGCTGGTACAACTCAGGGTGTAAGGAAGCCTCAGTAGGTATCTGCAGCAATCAGAAACACACTTCTGAACACGTGGCCAGTTTTCCAATAGCCACATATGTACAAAATAAGCCACGAGGATGCTGCCTTTGGATGTCTTCACATCCACAGCTGAGACTTATGGTCCAAGCCTGACAGTTGCCAATGGATTCACTGTCCGTGCTGTGCCTTTTCATTTAAACTGCACCAACACCAGCTGAAGTGCCAGCTACCACATCCCAAATTTTACTTAGGGAAGTGGTGGTGATATGGCCCTACTGACATTCTACACACAGCAGCTCCAGAGGGAGAGTTGAGCATTGAAGGACAGTTATTTCCCTAAGGCTGTAGATTTTCCTTGAGGCACAACAGAGATTACCAGGATTACATTTTGCTTTTTCTTTCTAAACAATACTTTGATCAGTGGCAATGAATGAAGTAAGAAAAAACAAATAAGCTGTCAGCAGCAGCAGCATCCTTCACAATCTCCTGATTCCACTATTTAGGTTTTCTGATCCCAAAATAACAGCAGGAAAGCAGCCAGGCGCTCCACTGTACATAGGTCACGTTTATTCAAGGATAAAGTATCCAAAAAATTCTATGTAAGTACAGCCTGATAATTCCGGCAAGGATAATGATTCAGAATCACTTACATTCGAGTAGGTTTGAGCCTGGAGAAGACATAGGAAACGTAAAGAATGAAACGGGCAGGAAATCGCTACTGCGAGAGACTGGGACACCATACCCACTCCTGTTCACCGGGCTGAGGCTTGCTGAACACCCTTATGTCTTCACTCCTGGAGCAGAGAGCTCCCGCTCAGCGCCTTGGAGAGGCAGCTGAATGAACGTCGTGGGGATCCATAAGGGCAAGCAAACTACTGCGAACCGGAGCCAGCCCCTCTAGAGGGGTCTTGTCCTCTGTCCCCAGCGCTCACACGCCAGCTCTCTGCCCTTCATGTTTCAAAGACACCTGGCCATGGCGGTCTGTATGCCCGCGTTCCCGCATGTACGACACTGCCCATCCTGCTGCCGCTGATTTCCTTCCAACTGCTCACCCCAAAAGCGTCTACAGGGCGCTGCTGGGAAGAGCAGCGGAACGTGAACCGATCCTCAACCGCAGCCTCCACCCAGCGCTACAATCTCTGCACATCCACAAAAGAAAACACCCTCCTGGGGGACAGCACCTCTCGCTCCCCTGCTCTGCCCCGGCAGTGACCAACCAAGCCCCGAGGGCTGCAGCCGCGAAGGGCTTGTGCCAGACCTGGAGTCGAAGCGGGTGCCGTCGGGGAAGGCGCCGAGGTAGTGGTAGCGCACGAAGTCCCCGGGGCGCACGGCCCGCGGGCAGCTCTCGGGCACGAAGCGCCGCTCGATGCCGAGCTCGGTGCCGTCCGGAGGGATTTCGGTGGCGGGCACCGGCGGTGCCTGGCAGGCCGCCCAGCTCTCCAGCAGCGCCGGCAGCAGCAGCAGCAGCGACCCGCAGCCCGGGCCCCGCCGCCGCACGGCCGCCGGCCCCGCCATGGAGCGCAGCGANGCCCCGCTCCCTCCCCGGGCCGGAGGTGCGACGTGGCGCTGCCCCTGGCCGCCCTCCCGGCGCTCCTCCGCTGCCGAAGGTAGCACGGGAGGACCCCGAGAGTCGTAAACAGAGAGACACAACCCCGCCATTTCCCGCAGATTTCGCGCAGCTCTTGGGAGCGGAGCGGGACGCCCCGGGAGGGACCGAAAGTACGGCAACTGAGCCCCGCATAAGGGGCTTTTGTCACTGCCTGCACACGTAGTCCGTGCACGACTTCGAACACTTGGAAGTTTAAAGTTCCATCGCAAATGTTCCATTTTAGATCAAAGCCCCGAAGATACGAGGTTGTGTTGGCAAATGCTTATTGATGCACACCAGTCTTGTCACATGGATCTGCAACTCCCTGGCAGGCACCTTTGCAAATGACACAGAGAAAAGACAGAATCGCAGAACGATTTGGGTTGGAAGGGACTTTAAAGATCATCTAGTTCCAATCCCCTGACATTGTCAGGGATATATTTCGCTAGACCAGGTCGCTCTGAGCTCCATCAAACCTGGCCTTGAACACTCCCAGGGCTGAGGCATCCACAACTTCTCTGGGCAACCTGTGCCAGTGCCTCATCACCTCATCACAGTAAAGAATTTCTTCCTAATATCTAATCTAAACCTACTCTCTTTCAGTTTGAACCCATTCTCCCTTGTAAATAGTCCCTCTCCATCTTTCTTGTAGGTTCCCTTCAGGTACTGGAAGACTGCAGTTAGGTCACCCTGAAGGCTTTCTCTTTTCCAGGCTGAACAATCCCAATTTTCTTAGCCTTTCCTCATAGGAGAGATGCTCCATCCCTCTAATTGTCTTGGTGGCCTCCTCTGGACTCACTCCAACAGGTCCCTGTCCTTCCTGTGCTGGGAGCCCAGGGCTGATGCAGCTCTCCAGGTGGGGTCTCACCAGAGCAGAGCAGAGGGGCAGAATCCCCTCCCTGCCCTGCTGCCCACGCTGCTCTGGATGCAGCCCAGGGTGTGTTTGGCTCTCTGGGCAGCGAGTGCACGTTGCTGGCTCATGTCCAGACTCTCATCCTCCAGCACCCCCAAGTCCTTCTCCCCAGGGCTGCTCTCAATGTGTTCACCCCCCAGCCTGTTCTGATACTCGCAGTTGCCCCAACCCAGGTGCAGCACCTTGCACTTGGTCTTGTTAAACCTCATGAGATTGTCATGGGCCCACTTCTCCAGCCTGTCTAGGTTCCCCTGGATGGCATCCTGTCCTTTGAGTGTGTCAACCACACCACTCAGCTTGCTATCATCTCTAAATGTGCTGAGGGTTCACTTGATCCCTACACCAATGTCCTTAAGGAAGATATTAAATAGCACTTGGTCCCAGTACAGACCTCAGAGGGACACTTGTCACTAATGTCCATTGGGATTCCAAGCCATTGACCAGATGGGACCATCCAACTACTTACTAATCCATCTAACAGTCCACACATCAAAACCATCTCTCTCCAATTCAGAGAGAATGATGTTGTGAGGGACCATGTCAAAGACTTTACAGAAGTCCAGATAAACAACACCCATAGCCCTTCCCTTGCTCACTCTTGCAATCACTCCATCACAGGAGGCCACTGGGTTGGTCAGGCAGGACTTTGCCTTGGTGAATCCATGCTGGTCATCCTGAATCACCTCCCTGTTCTCCACATGCCCTAGCACAGCTTCTAGGAGGATCAGTTTCAGGATCTTCCCAGGCACAGAGGTGAGGCTGACAGGTCAGTAGTTCCCAGGGTTGTCCTTTCTACCCTTTTTAAAGATGTCACTTGGGACTTCACGAGCTGCCATGACTTTTAATGACTTTTAATCTTTAAATGCCATGGAGAGGGGCTTGGCAACTACATCAGCCCATTCCCTCAGGACTTGGATGCATCTCATAAGGCCCCATAAACTAAGGTACATTCAGGTTCTTCATGTGGTCATGAACCTGACCTGACAAGCACCCAGCAAGACACAGTATCCAAGAGGATTCACCATCCCAGTGTGCCAGCAATCCCGTTCCACTCTCTCTTTGATCTTGAACACACTGATGAGGAGAAACTTAGGGATTTTTTTTCTCCTTTATTCTAACTGGTTTCAGTGAACAAGGATGGGAAAGCTAAGCATCTGCATATGAAGCACCAACCCCAAGCCAGATTAAGTAAAATAATACAATATTTTTGAAAAGCAGAGAAATTTATGACAGCAAGATTGGGGCAACCAGTTGGGAATGTGGGTACCCTAGGAATATCATGTAAGAAACACCAATGATAAGATTTCGTTATTGACAAGTTACCAAACAAGCACAGTTGGGTAGTTATTTAAAGATAACAGGTCTTGCAGTTACAAATCACATCCTCCTTCCAAAAACAGTCACACTGCAAATTCCAAATCAGTCTTTTAAATAAGCAATGTAAATTGTCTGGCAGTTGCCTAGAATTAAATAGCTTATTTTGATGTTGGTTTATGTGGACACAATTTATTTTCTCAAGGAGAACTCATAGCTCACCATTGGAGAATGTTGATACAACCAACATAAAGATAAAGCTTACCCTGAATTCAGTACTTCTTATTGCCAAGCAGTGACACAATCTTTATTTCTGCATATTTATTTAAGAAGTTCTATGTTTTCAAAATAATTCCTTGGAGTCTTAATATTTATGCAAATTTGTACTCATTACTCTTCACCTGTGTCAATAACAGTTCTCCATTTCTGATGTAATTACCATTGCCTCGGCACTGCTCTAAGTGTTTCCAGTTTCATAACTCCTAAAAGAGCCACATCTCCCTTCAGTGCTACCAAATCTGCTCACTTCATGCCTCAGTTCCATTTGCCCCATGGCTCATGTGCCACATGCCTCTCCATAAGCACACACAGAGCTCAAGACAGCTGTCAGCCAGGGAGGTGCATTCCCTTGTGTCCCTCTAGTTTTGTTCACAGAGGTGGCAAATGTGCAAATCCGGTATTTTCCTTAGAAATGTCAATTTAAACATTTTGCTGTCTTTCCAAAGCACATACATGGGCAAGCACACATGCACAAATTCTTATTTATATGTCAGTTTGTTTGAACATTAACCTAGCTTCCCTGGAAGCATTTTGGAGATGCTGATCTCTATCAGACCTGTTCTTCAGTCAGCCTGACACACAGCAATGGTTAATTCAGTGTGAGAAGAGTGAGAGAAAAGCACAGACATGCCTGAACCTCCTAGAGAAGCTGGTCCTGGAAGGAGGATTATCCTTTCCAAACTTTAAAATGCAGTACAGCTGAGGTCCAGTTTCCCTCTGAAAAGTTAGCTTTCAGGAATGTCACAGGTTAGACATTAAACAAGGATTAAGGAGCTGGGATTCGGGCCTTTGCATCTCCTTTTGGGGTACACAATGTACCCCAAATGACCACAATGTAATGTTCAAGAGGCTGCAGCTGTCCTAGCTTTGAGCTAGGTTTTATCAATCTAAAATAGATTTAATGCTGTTCCCAAATCTTTTGGAAGGGCAAGGAAGTAAAATGTCAGCTCTCATTGTCTCCCTGTGCATCAGAGGAGCATTACCATTAAGTGTGTTACACAGAGGAGAAATCCAAAAGCTCAAATTCCAAGAAGGTAGTAAGAAAATTCCTTCATACGCTACTTGATACAAATCATGTCTCAGAAAGACCAAAGAAATCTGAGGAGCACGCTGATGAGTCACTTCAATTAAAGATTAATTTATGGTAACTTGGGGAAAGGAAATAAAGCCTCAGCCTGAGTCTGAGGTAGGCAAGATACCACTGGTTTGTAACTTGAGATGCTGCTCTACTCCTTGGAATGTGCTTGAAGCCAAGCAGGCAGTCATGAGATGGTGGGACTATTGTAAATGAAAATGTTTGCAACCCATTTGGTCACATAAACACAGGAGGAGTCGTGACTAGTGAAATATTCTGCTGAGTAGCTCTCGGACTTACCTCTCGGACTTACCCACTACTTAAGCACTGACTGCTGCCACTTACCCATCACACAGCTGAGATTACAGGCCCCAAGATTCAGTCCCTGGGTGCCCTCAAGAATGAATGCACTGTGCTTTGATCCAGAGGTTTGCTGGAAAGGCAGCACACTGAGACACAAAAACACAGAGAGGATTTGCAATGTTTTCTAAATACTCTATCAGTTATAGATCAAGGAAACCAGAGGTAATCCTTTTTTTCTTAGAAAGAGTATGTCAAATGCTGCAGCTTGCAGACACTGAAATTACAGCAAATTAATTTAGATACTAGATAATTAAGATACTAGAAGTAAAAAAAGTGAGAATAATGGAAATCACAGCTTGAACTGATACAAAATCCAGTTTTAAAAACCATCTATCTGCTTTTAACAGGTAGGTAGTAGTCATAAAAATTAAAATATACTGCAAGTTTTGGCTTTATAATCTACTGGGGGATTGTGAGAAGGGACTCTAAATTATTTTTATCTTCTGCAATTTTCCACAGCTGTTCACCTCGGTATGTACTCTCTTTCAAAATCCTAAGGAGCTTCTTAGAGAATAGTTTTGAGTTACAACTAATGTGAAAAAAACATTGTGCTCTCTCTGTTCAACTGAATTTCAAGAAAGGGAAAAAAATTCTAGTTGAAACTAAAAAGCTAATTTCTGCTTCTAAAGATCTGTAAAGGTTTTAGAGCTCTTCAAATATTTTGAAACAACAATGGAAACACTCGTTTTAACTATGAAATGTGGCTAAACTATAACTACAAACATTCTCAGTAAGTACTGGTTTTAGTAAACAGGATTTTGAAGAAATACTATTTCTGTTTTATACAGCCACATGATTATTCCAGAGTATCTGGAACATGAAATACCTCTTTGCACCCAAAATACTGTAATATAAATTCTATCAGTCACACATAATTTAACTGCATGTCATTTAGTGCCAATGGTGTGAGTCACAAGGGACTCACATGACCCTAAATGCCTTTGGTGACCAACGTGATCCAGGTGACTTGGGCTTCTTTCTTCCTTGGTGAGTCATGAGAAATACTGTGACATGGGGCTCTTCACTCTTCACAGAGAGTCATAGTGGACAGTTCAGCCACCTCCACGGGCCATTTAACACTCAGCTTTTATCCTGATTTATTACTGGTAGTGGTTTAGCAGTGAACATAAAGAACAGGGCATCCAAGAAATTGCTGATACTGAGCTACATTTCACTTCTCCAATCCATCTTTGGTTTATCTCTACTCCACCTACTGTGGATGTTCTAAGGAAAGTCAAACAAACACAGGGTAACGCTGTGAACCAGTGCTCTCTTCCAGACCCTGCCCTGCCAGGAGGCTCTCACTTGCCATAGGCACTCAGCAATTCCTTTGCTGGACATCCCAGCATAATGAGATACACCAACAGAGCTGTCTTAATTAGTGCTTACGAACAGCCCGTCATTCCAAATGTGCCACTCTAAATTAGTACCCCAGCGATTTAGCAGGTCTGGCTCATTTTGGCGGAAACCCCTCAGACAGCACTTACAAAAGGCCAGTGCCCCCAGAGATGAGGCAGTGGCTCCCAAGAGCCAAACACGAGGATAAATTACACTTGACTGGTGTCTTCCACCAACACTGCTATTGTTTGTAAGGGGAACGCTGTCAAAAGCGTAGGCCTGGATGGGCACTTCCGAGGCATCAGTCACGCCTTCTTTTGTGCCTGCACTGCAACTGTTGTAGTTTGCACTCTACTAGAAACAAACAAATAACTGTAGCAAGCCAACTCTGGGCAGAACTATTTTCTAATTACCCTACAGAGGTGGTGTTGGCCTCAGTGTAGACGTGCCAGTATAAAACTGCAGAAAAACTATCCTATGCATCTGCCCTTTCCTACCATTTCTCACAACAATATATATAAAATGTTACCGATTTCCATTCAGTGTTCATGCATTTATCAGGCAAGATTTAGAAGTGTGTATTTGCAACAAAATGCCTTCACCCTCATCTCACAAAAGAAGAAAAATAAAAGGGTTTTCAGAACTAAAAACCCTGAAAGTAGAGACCACATAGGTTAAAACTCACTATTTCAGAGTAAGTATGAAAATCAGTTACCAGATTTTCAGAAAATTTAATCTATGGAGGGGCTAAAATTTAAAAAAATCTGTTCATAAGGGACATACCAAACGTAACGTGAGTAGCTGGAGACAAAACAAGAAATGTGTTGGATAACAAATTATTAAAACTCACCTAAACTAAAGCATATTCTAAACATATTGCAGGTACCCACAAGGTCAGAGAATGGATTTGAAACAATGGACTGCTTATACTAAACTGCAGAAAGACTTGGATATTCCTGACAGATACCACAGATTCCTATTCCTAATGGATACATGTAGTTAAATGACAGGCTTTCGGTCTGTGGATTTCTACAGTGTCATGCAGGAGTGGCAAGGAAGCCTGCTGTCCACTGGCCCAAATTCCCAAAGAATGGGGGTTTGCATCTGCAAAGGAAATGATCTAGGAGACTGCACCCCAAAAAAAAAAAAAAAAAAGAAAAAGCTAAACTGCAGCCTTCTTCCATACAAAATTTGCAAAACAGTGAGTTTCACTGAACCTTCACATGTAGCATGAACAATCTCAGAATTATGTTGCTCAAACTGTGCAGAAAGAGGTGGTTCCTGCAACAAGGGTCTCACTGGTTTCCTTAAATGCTTTAAAAACTATCAGACAATTACTGATAGTTTGCCTATTATAAAGGGTCTTCACTCAGTCAAAAGGGAGGGCAGAAGCAGTATGTACTTATTTGAAGACTAAAAACCTTTCCAAGAAGCACAATAGACACTAAGGTCTGAAAAGCAAATGGTCACAACTGGATAACCAACTTATCACACCTAAGTTTTATCATGCCTGATCTGTACTCTGTCTGCTAGAACTGTTATGGCTGTATAATTAAAAAATAATAATGTTTTGTTCCAACATTCTTTTAAACAAAGCTGCCTTAATAAAGTTGGTTTGCAAATTAGGTGTGGACTATGACTCCTGCTCAGAAAGACAGAACCCTTTTATCCAAGCTCCAGTCTAACCCCCACCCCCACATCCACCCATCCCCTGCCTATAGCATTTTCCATATAAAACTTTCTGAAAGCTGCATGTGTTGGGAGCAGAAGAGAAAGTGGTTCATCTGCAAACAGCTTGGCACAAAACAAACTACACAGGCTCTCCTGAAGTGTAAGGGTATCTGTTCCACCAGGGGTACAACCTGCTTGCATTCTGAAATGAGCACACCACAAGCTCACTTTGCATGTCTTGGGTAAAAGGATTACTTGCAGAAGTGCCTGGAAAAGAGGCAAGTAAGGTCAGTCACTTCTCTGCATACCAGTGCTGTAGCTGCCAGAGGCCACTGCTTAAGCAAACTGGAAACAGGACACCTTGTTATTTTTCCCCTCCTTCATTAATATTCACGTGTGAATCCCCTGGGAACCGCATGAAGTTCGTAGGTGTTACAAAATAACACTCACTGGTTGTTTTTCATGTGTGTAAGCATTAAAGCAGGTGCTTACCAGGAGTCCAGTGCAAGAAGATTACAGCAATCTTCTCTCCTAATTAGTAGGCATTTAGTGACTCTTGTGTGAATTTCTATTAACATTTTGCATCTCAAGAGAGAAAGAATCGTGTATTCAGACATCAACTCTGAACACTCCACTTTTACTAGAAATGTCAACATTCTTTTGGAAGCAGATTCACACGGATTCATTGGATATTTACTGCATCTGTGAGTTTGTTTTTAACAGAAGAGTCCATCTGCAGAGCAACTTCAGAGTGGTATTCCAGTAACTTTTCCAACCATCTGATCTGTGTACTAAAGAACAGTTTCAGGCCCAGGCTCACCAAATTGGGAACTTTTATGTTACACAGTGATCCTTAGGTGTTTGCACAGGGCTGGTAAGACCATTCTGAGTGCTGGGCACATTCTGAAGCCATTCCTGGTTTGCTGGGCTGCTGCAGAACAGGTCACAGGCTTTGTTGCCTGCCTTCTCCATTAATTGTTCCAGCCATGTTTTATCTGTATGTCCTTATGGTTCAGACCAAACATCCCATGCAATCTAAGGGGACTAAAGAAACACTCCATAAACATAAAGCCAAGAATAAAAGTCTCAGCAAATGAAAGAGTCGTTGTTATTAGTCTGGCTACAATCATGCTAAGATTTGTTGCCCAAATTAGCCAATAATTGAGGCTAGTTCAATAAGGATATAATTAGAACTACCATACACAAAGTTAGTATTATCTATGCCTTTCTCTGGTCTCATGCTCTCCTTTCCACTAGGTTCAAAAGTCAATACAATCCGGCTTTTGAAAAGCAAGGGCTGGTGGTAGTAAGTAGTCAGCATTCTGAGTTCTTTGCCTTGATTACAGTGCTAATATTTATGATTTCTTCTTCCTCTTTGCCAGGAAAACGATGTTGTGCATTTCCCCCTCCTCACTCAAGGTCCACTTGGGGTCATTTTTCATGTTTGCTCTCAGTCTCAACTTGCTCCTTCTTTGTTGGCTCACAGTTCAGTGTTACATCTCACTTTTCTGCAGGTTATAGGTCTTACCTATACTGCAGGTAAACCACAAAATCCATTAATTCAAATTCTAAGGCTTCATTTCTTTAGTGATCTGTGGTTGACAGTCTTTGGTTTGTGTCTGTGGTCCTGAGGCCTCTGTTACCATCCTGTGCTTGAATTTTTCTTATCTTGAACTTGCATTTTGGAAGGCCCAAAACACCCTGTTTTTTTTTAATCTACAGCCTTCAAGCTGTGGTTTCCAGATAGCTTAACTAATGTTTTATGAACACAGCCTAACCACCTGTAGCCAACATCTACATGTTTTGGCAAGAACACTGGTACTTTATTAAAATTACTTTATAACTGGGCAGAACACCTCTCATTTCTTAGTTTATTCAAGCATGACCAAAAAGCATCGTGCAAGGCTGGCAGGAGAAAGCTCTGGATGCTAAATTGATTTTTTTTTTTTACACACTCCACAAATGACAAATAGAAGCATAGGCTGTGCACAAATCTGCCTAGATACAGAGTGGACTAGGAAATAACGTGGTTTTCTCTATCTATTATGATATATTTATCTATCCATTTCCATATCATATAACTATAGATGACAGTAACTTTCAAGCAAAAGTAACTATGAGAGATTGTTCCTGGATGTCATTCATAGCAAAACTAGCATAATGGAATAGAAACATAGAGATTCCTAGCCCACCACTGGAAAACATTATTTCTGTGTGCTTGGCATGAGTTTCAACAGTCCCACAGGAGAACTCCTCTCTCATTGCTGTCAGAGACCCTCCTGGGCCAACTTGCACAACTAATCCTTGCTTCATTGCTGTACCAGTGCTACACTACTCTTTCAATATTGTCCTCTTGAGAGGTGCAGGAAAAGAAAAAGGTCTAAAACTGTGGGTTTCCATTCCTTTCATTTCAGTTACCTAGAAAGCTGTTGGTAACCTGACATATGGGAAGTATGTTAAGCTAAAGAGCTGTGAATTTTGGATAGTTTTGGAAAAAACTACTGTTAAGTGGGAACAGCTGCTTTGCATGGAGCTAACAGATCAGCTACTTCAACAAGAGAAAGTCATCTTCCCATTTAATAGAGGTGGCAAGCAGAACCAAGAACCTTTGCCTTCAACTTTTTAGATTGTATTTTTCATCACTTTATTTCTGCAGTTTCTGTGACCCATTAGCACACACTGGAGCCTTTTTAGGTTCCACTGGAAAGTTGGCAGCTCAGAGGGGACATACCAGGGACAGATGCTGGCACTGAAGATGCCTATTTTACTAGATACGCTGGGCATCGTTTAAACGGGAGCTGTTTTATCAGTCACCATACTATAGAGACAAAATCCAGGAAAGGAATCTGCTTTTGCAAGGGAAAAGTTCTTGTAAACCAATCACTGATTGGAGAAGATAGCCAAAGCTCAAAAGGAGGAATTTCCTGCAGCTGTGAAAAAAAACAAAAACCAACTGGCTACCAGGCAAGGAATCTAGCCTTGATTCTTACTTAGTCAGGAGCAAAAC
>VZRX01006381.1:0-34561 GCA_013398075.1 Notiomystis cincta
CCTTCCTTCCTTCCTTCCCCAGAGCACTGTTGTGGTAATACAGAAAATAACCAACTAAACCTTATTCCTTATTCCAGCTACTGAAAAATACCAAATGAAGAGGCAGAAACAGATTCATGGCCCCTGTCTCACAGTAGCGATTCAGTCCATTAATCAAGGGCTGTGGCCAGAGCTGCAGACTTCCCTAATTTAAATCAAGTCTGTGGCCACCATCGTCCTTCAGATGAGACTGCCCTGGCCAGGGACAAATGTAGTCCTTTTCTCTGAGCTCCAAATACTCCTCCTTTTTGGCTTAGCTTTGGATGTTATGTACATGGACTCACATCTTTAACAAATACGCTTAATTTAACCTCAACTCAATCAAGCCCCCAGGCTTTGGGGTGTCTGCAGATTCCCTGTTAGCTATTGACTGTATTTGAAAAACATGTGGAAAGTATCAAAGTCAATCAATCCCTTAGGGCATTCAATTTCCTCATTTGTCAAAGCAAAATGCACATATCAACACACCTCTTGAGGTGAAGAATATCTAGGAGATATGCAACCAGGCAAGCTCCAGTTTCTAGTGAGTAAATGCTGTAATTTCTTTTGAAGAGCCTGATGATATGAAATAATGAACCACTAAGCTTTGCACTAAATTGACTATCCATTTTTGTCTTGCTGGTTAATGTTGCATTTGGTGATTATCTAGTCTCATCCTCTCATTTTGGCCAAAGCAGAATAATTTTAGCACAAACCTCAGCATCTCTCTTCATCAAAGGCCAGAGAGTTTAATTGTGGCTGGTCAGTGGCAAGCACTTAATTCTGAGAAGGGGAAGAGCAGTTCCATGTGTGCTGCATCGATGTTCTGCTCCAACACGTTAGCTGCAGTTCTAATTTCCCACTCAATCCATTCATAGAAAGAGCACTTAATCCTGACTCCTGACTTTGTTGTCACTCTTCTTCCCTCAGCCCCTCAATTTACACTAGCTACCAAGTGAGAAAGTGCCTTATCCAGAGCCAATGAAAAGCAAAGAGCTCTGTCTCCCTGAAGTGAGGGAAGCAGTGCTCAGTGATGTCAGAGTGACAGCTCTGGCACAAGGCTGAGAGGCAGTACAGCACTCTTCTGCAAACCCACACCAGTGCAACTCAGCTCTGAATTGTTACCATGACAGAAGTACAAGGACAGCTTCTTTGGCTTGCTCAGCATTCAGAAGATCAAAAATCTCATATTTTACCACTCTTTGGTTGTAGGTACTTCAGCCCAACTGTGTGAGACACCTGCCTTGGAAAAAGAAGGACAAGGCTTCTTTTCAACTTCTTAAGACTGGCATGTATGCAGCTCTCTTTTCTTGTGCAAGCAAGAGAATCTGGTACCATCTCAAGACAATGATTTTCAGGGACTAATATAAGTTAACAACCTGGGTTGAAAACCCCTACATTTAGGGGTTTAATTAAACTAACATTTTAGATTAATGGCATGATATGGGCTACCTAGCAACTTTCAAATCTTGGCCTGAATAATGACTGTTAAGTTTACAGAGCATGTTTAATATAAATAATCAATTAATGACTAATTAATTAATGAATAATGGAAAAGTTCTGTTCTATATTTTGAGGATAACATTTTGTAAGCTATCATTTACTAATAATTAACAGCAAACAGTTCATTGTGCTGTAACCTGATCAGTCCTCTTGATTGCTTAGTATTTTAATGAATAGACATTAGTCTTTGCCTGAAAAGAGCAGTCCAAAAGAGGAGATGTATAAGAAGGACATGGAAAAAATAGAATAGCAAGAAAGAATAATAATAACCCAAATACACAGATACTTCCACAGCAATAGGAATGAACAATAACAACAAAAAAATCTTCAAGTAACAGTTCTCATACGAAACTGCCTTTATAGAAGCTACATCCCAAAATTCCTTCCAAGAGACACACATTAAGGCTGTCCAGTGCTGCATTAGGAATCATAAAGTGACACCTATTTTAATCCACATAGTAAAATGCCAGCAGACATGGCAGCCACCACTATGTTCACAATATGCTGTTTAGAACTTCATGACTCAACTCAGGGTATAAGATCCAGTTCCTGAAGCAGGAGCTCAGACCCCTGTTTTCAGCTGGAAGCTGCCAGCACCATTGTGATGACACAGAGCTGAACTGCATTTTCCAAACTGGCAAGTTAAAAAGAAAAAAACCTACACTGTTATTGAGCAAATTCAATACAGCAGGAAAGGAAAACCTAGATATTTATAACCAGTTCCCCACTGCTCATATTATAAAACCAGTGAAAAGCATTTTCCAAATGTAACTGTAGACCTGAGTGTTTTGTCTTTGATCAAACCTCAGCACGCACTGGCTGTAAGTCTGACCTTACAGGGTCCTTAGAGACTGAGTCCTGTGGTGGGGGAGGTTTAAAGCAGGGCTGGGACAGAGTGACAGATGAGCTGTGTCAGGTCTATCCCCTGCTCCTACTACCACTTTTCTCTCCATCTCTTGCAGGCAGTCAGCCCATGGTCCCCTGGCAGTGCCCCCAGAGCACTCCTGGTGAGTGGATGACGGCCCTCTGTCATGTCATCACTTTTACCTATAGGAAAAGACATTCTTACCTGCAAAGAGAACCCCTGTAGGGAGAAAGAGAAGCTTTTCACTTCCAGAATGAAGGGCAGAAAAGTCCAAGATGAACTTTGCCATGTGGACTGAATGCTGGATTAGGCAAACATGCAGCTGGAGAGCAATTGTGAGTGAGCTGGCTCCTTGGGTCTGACAGGGTCACAGGAGACAGGGCGACTCAGCAGACAGGTTTGGTTCAGTTAAGGTTATTCAGGAGGTCAGTGGATCTGCCAGAAACAGGATTTAAGGCTATCTTTCTCCTGTCTAATGCTGTTGATTTTTCAACTAAATCCCTCTTCCCATTCTGCAAATAAACCCTGCCTTTTCCTCTGCCTTGTATGCACTCCCGCCTGCTCCTACTTAAAAATCAAACCAGATGATTCAGAGGACCATGAATAAGAGAAGATAAATTAAGGGCCCTCAAAGAATAAGAAGTGTGTGCACAGAGCATTCATATGAGCAAGAAGAATAAAGCAACACATAATTTGTAAAAAAGGGATTAGTATTTTGAATATTTGTGAGCAATATATCTAAGAGCATGATGCTGGGATCTATAATTGTCTTTCTATATTCATTTTGTTCCTCTCTTTTCACCTCTAGTCTTCATCAGCCTTTGACTTTTGCCTAATCAAAATTGTTTTGTGTATCTTCTTTGATTGAACTCTTGGGGGAAATTAATAAAACTCTTAAGCACTTTTGTGTGAGCAAGACTCATGCCCTTCCTATCATCTGATTTATGTGTAAAACTCACAATTTCATACCCATCCTTGTACTTTCTACCTTACCTCTGAAATCTTCCCCTTGCCCACCTTGCAGGGCATGCATGTGTTTGCATCACATGTATGCACCGTGAGCTGTGCAACGATGCCTCACATCACATCAGTGTTCCTGGAGCAGAGCTGCAATGCCTGCAATAACAGCAGCACTCCCACAGAACACATCTCTCCTTTACCTAAAATTCCCAGGGGGGCTGTCAGCTGCCAAGGATCTTCCTGGAAGAAAGAGGAGCTGAGAGAAAGCTGATTGACTTTTAATCGGATAGCATATGGTGCCAAGGAGAAGGAAGAGGCCATATTGACATTTACCAAATTAAATGGTTAAGTAGGCTGGAACAGGCCTGACACTGATGGCAAACCTGCAGCAACAGCCCACTGGGCACTGCTGTTTGCAAAACGTGCTGAAGTTTGGACACTCCTTGCATCAGTGGTGCGAGGGAAAATGAAGGGATAGCAGATGGCAGATTGGCAGTTTGAAGGGAGATACAGCCTGGCTTGTCTTACTATTTTGCCATAACAAAATCAATATTTTATTCCCTTGTTCCCAGGCTGAAAGTGCCCTGGCTTGTTTGGTGTATCATAAAGGAGTTGCTGTACAGACTTCAGCTGTCGCCCTGCTAAGTGGGCAGGTGTGGGACTCTGGTCAGAAGCAGGCATTGCCTTTGTTAGACTTCATTACTTGGGAGAGGAGTTGTCAACATCTATATCCAACTGCAAATCTTCTGTATCAGCAGTTTGGGAAACATTTGCAATTTCAACAGAAACACCAGCAGCAGGAAAGAAAAGTGGTTTCTTTTTTTCATCAGTTTGGTGTTTTGGAAGACAGGCGAACATGCCAGCAACCAAAGTGGCTTTACTGCCTGATAGGACAGGCCAGCAACAGATAGTTGGCAGAAGTTTCCTCAAGATCTTCTATCCCACCCTCTCTTCCTTTATGCTGAGTCTTTAAACACCAATATTTGACTTTATTTCAAAGAAGAAAAGTCTTCAGTCCCACTATGCTCTGTTTCAACTAACAGGCTGCAAATTAGCTGAGTCCTGCTTCTCAGGGACTCGACCGTGCCTCAGTGTCACACACATGGCCTGAATTTTTTCTTTGTCTTCCTCTAACAACTTCACTGTGCTCATCTTGCAAAGACCACCAACCTCTTGGAGGGCCAGTGACCTATGTCAGTACTGGGAGACCATTTCTTGAAATTATCCTTAGGGTTCATTAAGGCTTTGCAGTTTGAAGCACAGCTGAAGGCAAATTCAGAAATTTGCCTTTCGTTCCTCTGCCTGGGCCCAAGGTATTCAAAGTTGTGAGTGAAATTATCCTGAAAACCTGAAGCCACTCAGCAGCAGAGGGTAGATTACATCACAAACCAAGCCTAAGCTATGAAAATACCAATTTTCTTTGCATAGGAAAATTTCAGAATCAGGATGTGCAAGATGTTTTCAGGCATAACAACAGTTATTAGAATAACAGCCTGCATGCTGTATAGATAAAACATATTACTATAATAAAAGTCAAGAAAAACATATCTATGTGAATAATGGTTTTGCTGGGTTTGCTGCTAACCTGAAGAATCTCACATTAATTTTTATTTGGGTTGTCCTAAACCAGAAATTATGACTACTTTCTTCAACAACCACAATCACCAACCTGGAAATATACTCTTAGGCTGAATAAAACTTTTTTTTTTTTTTTTTACTTACAGCATTGTTTCTTTAGAGGTTGCACTCTGGTTTACTGTTGATATTTTCTCTCTTATTTTGGTTTTGAACAAACAGATCCATTACAGAACCAGAGCCTTTTTTTAAAAAAGAAATCTTTGAACTGTTTAATTCTCTGTCTATGTTCCCATCCAAAACTGTTTTCTAACAGATTCAAATGAGTTTTGGCATCTACAAAATTGAATTTCCTGAACAATTTTGGATCACACCCCAGTTAACTTTCTCCCAAATCTGGTCAAAATCTCTAGCTAATGCTTAGTCTTGGTAAAACAACAGTGGGGCAGCAAAGACCGAGGGGTGACAGCAAAGAAAAACTTTTGGATTTTGTACGATGTACCCTTAAATCAAAGAGTCTTTGTGTGTTTGTGTTTTTTCCATTCACTCATTTGCTGTCTGTGTTTGAGATTAATATTACCTTTGTTCATTTTGAGGGGATGGGGGTGGATTTCTGACTCAAGATTCAGGCCTTTGGAGCATTAACTGTAAATTAAAACAGATGCTTTCCTGAAGATAACCCAATCAAATCAATATGGAGCCAAAGGAGCCCCTCACATGATGAAAGCTGGTTTTAAAGCACTGTAAAGCTTTTTTGCTGTTCAGTCCATCAATTTCCTTTTCCTGCTCTGCTCTGATACAGGATAAGTTGAGGCCACTGACCCTTTTGCAGAGTCCAACATGGAAAGCTCCCCACGAGACCACAAATATGGCCAAAGGAGACAGATCAGTGGGGGTTCATGTGCTGTGTGAGACAAGGTTAAATTGGTTTTAGCTGTGTTTTGTATTGCTCTGTGTTGCAAACTACGGTCGGATTCTTGTGTGTAGAGCTCAGAACCAACACAAACACTGACAGGGGGGCACTCAGAATCACTCACAGGTGCCAGCAGCTTCAGAGGGCTCTGTTCCACACTTCCTGCAGCACTTGGAAAAGCTACATGCAAAAAAAGATCACAGCAAAGCCATTTTCTTGCCATATCCTGCTTCAAAGAAATCAGGCTTTGTGCTGTGGCCACTCTGCAGACCAGCAACCTCTTGGCTGGTTTGGGCCTCACCTCAGGCTGCAGAATTGCAGGGACAGCTGCCCTTGAAAGCACAGGGTCACAAATTCCAGCAGGGAGAGTTTCAGGCAGAAGCACCATTAATGCTTGTTCTTTGTCATGAGATTACAAGGCAACTTCTAATGCATTTCTTATTCTTAAAGTAAATTTCTGACCTCATGTTTTCAGGGAAACTCTGCAAGATATCACTCCTGAAAGCTCAGGAATAAGGTAAGAACATAAAAAGAATTAATTCTTCACAGTTTTAAAAAAGTTCAACTCATAACCACAGGGATCAAGATAGTATTGAAATGATCAGAGTGAAAATAGTTTCCTCTGTTTTAGCTTTCCTATCTATTTTTATCTCTTCCTGGTTTGACTTAATAATTTTTTCCCCTTCCTCTAACTAACTAAGCATTGAATTCTTTTCCCCTGGGCTTAGCTCTTAGTATTTACAGGCTGCCTGTCTCAGTACTAGACTTTATAGATAGTTTATTCTTGACTTTGAAAGGACATTTTTCAATACTTTTATGAGTGAGCAAATAATAACATTAAAATAATAAAAACAAACCCAACAAATTCTGCTGCTTCTGAATGAAACACCTTATTTGTGCATATTATGTAAAATCCTGCTTTTTAGAGTCATTAAATTCTTTAGAGCTTGTTAGCTGTAAGTATAGATTCTTTCTGCTGCTAGAATTCATTGCAATTTTAATTCATTGTTATGATTGCAGAGCTAGGATCTATTTTAAAATGACATTTAAAAAATCTTAGTTTTCTAAATTTTCTTTCTTTTCTTTTTTTTTTTTGCAAAGGGGTCCAAGTTTTCGATTTAAGATCTTAATTTCCAGAACAACATTTAAAAAAAAAAGTATTTTCTGCATCTTGTTTTAGATTTTACTCCCTTTTCCCTTCATGCTTGATTTAGTCAAAACTGCATCTAAGTTTAAACAGTATGAAACTTCCTTTATTACTGCAGAAGTTAGGTAACTCACTTAGCTACCTTTGAGTGTGGTCTATTCCAAAGGCATACATCAAACATTATATCCACAGCAACCCATATTGGCAGCTGTCTCCCCACATTAGGTCTCCAGCTTGGCACCCAGTTCCTTATCAATATATTTACTACCTGAGTCAAGAGAGAAAAATATTTATGGAAGTCCTATTCTGCAATGTAAACACAAGGTGCTGTGCCCAGAGCTGCCACCTGCACAGAGCATGCACAGCATGGTTTTTATTCTCTTCAGCCAGCTGACATTGTAGAGAGCCTTTTGTAGAGAAAGAGAATGGGATTAAAATACCCCATAAAATAAAGATTCATATTAGGAAGAAACCGTGCCAAACGTGCACACCATTTATGTGAGAGCTTTCTGGACACAGGCATATGGGACAATCCTCTACTTTAGTAAGCTGGATTTAAACAAAATAAAGGCCACACAACCTACAAAGACTTTCCTTGGAGTCTTGGCTGTTCTTTTCCTGACAAATCTTGGAGTTTTGCATTTTAACTAAGATTAACTGGTAAATTTTGATGTTTCAAACACTAGTGTCGCTTTGTTCCTAGGATACTGGAAACCACAACAGAATTGAAAAGCAATTTTACAAAGGTCTGAAAAACAAAGAATAGATCACACATTTTGCCTGAAGCTACAGAATCTACTTCCACAGCAAGGAAAAAGCAGAAAAGAGGAGATATTCTAAAGTTCTTACCAAATGAAGGTGTACACTAATCTGAAGGAGACACAATGAATATGGAAGGAAATATAACAAAAGAGTCCATGTTCAAGATGAGAATGGGTGGATCTTCTTTGAAGTGTCAGATGTTGCAATAATATTTCTTTTTAGTATTATTTAAATTATTTAAAAGCTATACTAATTACCCCTTCTTACAAATACAGTCTTCTAGGGTTTATTCCATAATAAGCTATCTTGCAGGTCTGAAAATTTCCTAGTAGAAGTGTGTCCTTGGGAAGAATCAGAGAGACTGAAATAATAAATCATCATCTAGATATGTTCTGGAAAGGTGTTTATGTGCTGTATTATGGAGACAGTGACAAAATGCTACATGAAGAACATCACATGACTTCCAGGAGAACTAAAAGGGCTACACCTATACTGTGCTTTGACAGCAAGCATATGATACTTCAGTTTGAGGTCACAGGAAATAGAATCTGTGATGAGAGCTCTGTTTATGATTTGTACTTCTCTCCTGCCTTGTTTTAACATGGGGCACACACAGACTGTCCTTCAGATGAGAAAAACAAGATCTGGCTTGACCCCCAGTACAAAGAGTTATATAGCCCTCACAGCAGTGTGACTCATGAAAATAAACTCCCCTGGATCCCCATCTGCCATACATTATCCAGCAGCAACTTGTCCTTGAAATGAACTAAGTAGAGGTTTCCATCTGGCCAGCGACCAATTAGTCAGTTTATATGCTGACCTTTTGCCTTGTGATTGCTTTTAAATGAAGTCTCCAAAATCTGTATTGTTCTGGGTAGGAAACATCTGAAATCACTTTCCAAAGGCAGCTTGGCACCTCCCCACTATTATACCATTGTGCAATTTAAAATACATCATCTCACTTATTGTTCCATCTATTTGATCTGCAGCCCTGCTTTATCCATGCAGCCACTCCTCTGGAAGCAAAGAGATCTCCCATTCCTTTTGAGACTGAACTAAAACTGCTGTCCCCAGGAGTACTTCTGCTGGATCCAAATATCCAACAATCTACAATGTACAGAGACAGCCTGTCACCATTTCTAAGAGACAGGAAGGAAGAATCTTAAAAGTCAACCTTTTCTTAATTTTGGACATATGATGGTAGATTGGAGTGTATCAGTAAGGTTGAACTTGCAATCTAGTCCCAGAGGTCATAGGAATAGCTTTAGTTTGGCTTGGACCAAGCCAAAATAAACTTTATCAACTGCTTTTATTGTTAATATATAGTAAGGCATATATGGTTTATTTCAAATGAGACCAGTTCTTAAAAGTGTGTCTATTTTTTTCAGCCTTAGCCCCTGATAAAACAACTAATAGGGAAAATAATATCTATCAGTGCCTGCATTTGAAGACATCCAAATGGTTAAAAACTGGAATTAAAAGAGCAAAGTTTGCTGAACACAGTTGGCAGCATAGTATACTTTAATTTTATTTATTTAATTTTATTTTATACTTTAAATTTAACTTTAAAGTTTAAAGTATAAACTTTAATGTAACTGTAGTCTGTGAAGCAGTTATCTTAATTTTAGATAATTTTTTTTTGTATTATGTTGCTGCCTCACAATTTTACCTTTTGTTTAAAATATTCATCTTAGTTTCTTGTAAAACGATTTAATAATACATCATCCTAAACTAGCACACACTCTCCATCAGAAAAATCAAACATATATCCTTTAAAACACCAGGTAACAAACCAATATGATAATTTCTAACCTCTTACAGACTAGAAATGGAAAAAAACCCAACCCATATGATTAATTACTTACAGTTCATCTCCCATTATGGTCACAGGACTGCCTTTTGCTCTTTTCTAAGCTTTTCTGTGATGGTGCAGAAGTATAAGTGAGTGATCTACTCAGAACATTCTGGCATACATCAGTTGATGAGCACATCATCTTTCAGCATATCTAGCTGGCCAATGTGTGTTGCACCAAGTTACTCTCCTAATCTGCCTGTAGAACATGTTTTGCTCTGTAGGAGTCAAATCTAATAAATCTGGAGAGCTCACACCACTGAATGTATCTTTTCTAAGGTGCAGTTTACAAGAAGTCACATCCTGTAAAAAAAGCATTATGATGAAAAATTTCAGGAGTCACAACTTAGACATGTAGTGCAAGATGTTATGCAATGGCAGAAAACAGCTCACTCTCTTCAAGAAAAGTCTGTGAGGAAACACCTCAGGAGATATTTTCACCCACATTGTACATTGGCTGATCAGACAGTGATGTCTTTATCTTTTGGCTTGGGTTCAGCTCTTCTGCCTTAGCACAGCTTGTTCTGCCAGCCTAAGTTGCCAGTGAGTCACGTTCAATGCTTGCAAAATGCTTTGTCTGACGTTCACCTTCATAAAGCACAAAGAGTCTATGGATTGCCCTGACCAGTTCTTTAAATCTCTGCTCTGTGCTCGAGAGGGCAGGGAGTGATCTAGCACCTCTTCTGCGATTTTGTGTCATAGAAGAATGGCTCTGGCATGACAGGTTCTGTCACCTGTACATCTGTGTGGCACAACTGTGGTGGAGCTGTCTGTCCATCTTTACCACCACAGAGTATGCACAGAGTGTGACCAAAGCTAGAGCTACCTGGAGACCTGGCAATGATTATGCACCTGGTTTGGCAGTCAGGAGGATGCTCACTGCTCCTGCTCTCCCTCTGGCAGCTCTTACCTGCTCCCTGTATACTTTTGATCTGACTGGGCTTTCAGCAAGTGCATGCATTCTTAGTGATGCTCAAAACAGGCACCAAAGGGCTCTGTGAGCTTCCATCAGTCCTGAAGGAGTTGAGACAGCAGCAGTGTCATGAACAGTGTCACTTTAACAGGGCAAAAAATGTGATGAGGAATTGAGAGGAAAAGAGAAGAACCACACAAGAAAGTACAGCAACAGTACTGATGGGGAAAATCAGAGGTAGAAGAAATGTGGTGAGGTCCTACGTTGAGGAAAAACAGAAATAAAAATATCAATAGGAAGTAAACAAGAAGAAAAGCAGAAGCAGTTGAGGAATTAATGAGGGAACAGAATGGTTGACAGAACCCAACAGAAAGGTCTAGAGTCCTTGAAGCTAAGGACAATCCACAGGAAACTCACAGGAGGGCTCCCCTCTGCTGAGAAACTGTATCTATCTCTGGCTCCCCTGGTTAGCTCAGACTGCCTCTATCTTCCCAAAAGTGTTTTCCCAGTCTTCCTATGTGCCTTGATGAAATGTCTGCCTCTCCACATCTGCTGTTTCTGCCCCAGGGAGTTCTGTCAAGCATTTCAAGTCTCCATCTCATGCTGTTCACTTCTGCCAAAACACTACTTAAGAAACCCAATGTTTATGGCTGTGCACACAATATAGGTAAACACTCAGTTCATTAAAGAAGCTGCAGAAAATATTTTGTAAGCTGTTGCACAAAGTTCATGGGCCATGCCATGGGGAAGAAGCAGTCAGCATCTTTCCCAGGGCTCACAGAGACCACCCTCTACCCAAGAAGCTTTGGAAGGCAGAGTTGTCACCTTCTGTAAGGCTCCACATCACCCCCTGCGCTACGTGGTGAGTCCAACACTTTTTTCCTTAGCTGAAAGATGACATGCAACAAAACCAGACATCCATTGGAGATATCTTCAGGGGTTGCAAGTGACCAAGGGTCACTGCATTAACACATTTTAATTAGACATTTTCTGAAGGAAGTTTTACGTTGTCAGGAATTCAGGTTTCAAAGTCTCAGCATCAAAGCAAAGAACTTGCATTACCAGAATGACAAATAAATATCACTGAAGCATTCCCTAACAATAAGGAAAGGGCTGATAGCTGAGAAATATTGAGCCAAATTCACTTAGCTTAGAAGGCTTCAAGAAATTGGTGTAATTTGTTAGCTCATAGCTACATGAGTGGAAAACTAAATGTAATGCTTGATAGAGAGAATTACTTCCAAACAGAAGACAATGGAAACCAAAAAAGAGTTCCTGGAGCCAGGAGATATAAGTAAAGATTGGAGTTTAGCTATATCAAAAAGTATAGTTTGAAAGGAAGAAAAAGTAAATAAGGATGTAGAAAATGTCCTGATATACGAAACAGTTTCTATTGAATTCCAAAAAAATAGAAGTTGGCATAGTCCATTATCTAATAAAAACCCACATTTTTAGTTCAAACGCAGCTATTTTTCACAAGGTCAAAAAGACTCAAATCTACTAGGAACAAAATATGAAAAAATAGACTAGCTGAAATTGCATTCTGAATTTATTCATCATTCATTTGATCACAGATGGCATACAGTTCAGCAAGGATCTGATTATGTGATAAATGGTTGGTTACTGCTGTAGCAGCAGGAGATACTCAGCACAAAGAAAGTGCACTTTTACCGTATTGTTCCTGAAAGTTGATTTTATCAATGTGCAAAGGGGGCAACTGGAGAAGGGCTAGTGTTAGAATCAGTAACTTCCAAGAAAACCTTAAAAAACTGCAGGTCCTGGCAGAATTAAGGTATCAGAAATTATTAGGGAGTACTGCACTAACTTCATTTTACCTTGAAAAAGGTTGGAACTGATGCCATTCTTCAAATGAGGTGTAAAACTGATGTCATCTTGTCCTTAATTATTCCATCAAGTTTTTTGCTTGAATGGGGTTCAATCCCAAAATCTTGACCTGAGTGCCTCCTGGAAAACCTCAGACACCCCAGTATTAATTTCAGCTTTATTTGTGTTGCAATATGTCCCCTGGCAGGCAGCACTTTGCAGTCCCAGAGGAGCTGTGTTTCAGCAGAGCATGAAGTCATTCTTAGGAAGGCAGGTCAAGTTTTACAAGGCACTCAGGAATGAGATTTTTGAGGATGAAAGATGTCATATGATTCTGTTGGTAGAAAGGAAGAGATTCAGAGAGTTCAGTCCAAATAGTGATCCTCTGACCTGATCATTCTGTGTTCTGCTGCTTCTTCTTTCAATATATTATCTGCTCGTTGACTCCTATAACTGAGGGGGAGTGAAAACAAAAATTGGGTAAGACCAAATCAATATGTTGAATTTCTCCCCATAACAGGACTTATTATTTATCCAAGAGAAATAAAGAGAGAGAGAAATGGGGGAATCAATTGCTTTTAATCCATGAGCATGATGAGCTGACCTCAGCTATATTTCTAACCTAGCTGGTTTTTACAGGTGTGCTGTCAAGTGGGGACGCAGCTTCACAGGAGGGGAAACGAGGTTAGCAGGGCAGCTGGCCTCTGGTGTCTCCAAAAATCTTTGTCAGATGTATGCAGCTGTTACTGCAGCTACTTCTGGTAGTGAGTTGTTCCATGGCCTTGTCTAATCCTGCATTAAAACTGTTATTGCTGATGCCCTGGGCATCTATGGCAACACAAATCTCAGGACCCATTTGAAAAACAGGACAGGTTTTTGTGCACCTGGGCTTCACATCAGTCCCCATGTTCACTGCTTAATGGACTTGAGAGGTGTACAAGTCACATTACAACCAGCACTACACAGCAGGCACAGCCTGTGAAAGCAAAAGTAGGAGCACTGGTATTTATGATGGGGGTAACTCCAAGGCACTCCAAGTTATATCTACTCCAAGGATGGTTTTGGCTTTGCATCTTTATGCTTTTTTGAGCTGCAGAGTATGATTTATCTGCTGTAAATGTCTCCTCCAGCCACTAATTATTTCTAGTTATTTTCACAGGTTGTAATTATTAAAATTCTCACCACTGATGACTCGTACCTTCTGGACAGTGTTCACTCTGATTTATAAGTTAAAAAAATATAAAAAACAGCAATTGTGGTTAAACAAATAGTCTCTATGGAGGCATAATCAGGGAACCACACCAGCTCTCTGCACCCTTCCACTTTATATAAGACGAAAAAGTCAGGTTATTCCTGAAGCTCACAGAGGAAATAGGACATATCATTATCAGGTTGCACTTCTAGCTAAAAGAAGGGCTATAAAGGACTTCCACAACAAAAAAATGTAGTCAAATCTTTTGGGTTCCTTCCAGCAACTCAGTCTCTTTGAATAAAGATGATAGATGTGATCACAGAGAATACAGGATGCATGGAGATAGCAGTGTATCATTTTCTGGCTGCTGCCCACTGCTTTGCTTCTGTGAGTGGGCTGGAGAGGGGAAATATGTAGAGAGTTGCCTTTGATTTTATGCTCTCTCATTAATGCAGGAACCCCAGCTGGGAATCTACAGGCAGCACAAAACCAAGCAAACCAGAGAACCTGGGCCTTATGCAAATATTTAAAACTAGCCATGCCGTTGCCAGATGAAACAATACTCTGACATTTAAAAGTGAAGGAAAGTATTTTATTGTGATCACTAAGCAGAAGTAGGCTTTCAGCCCAAAAGAAAATTCGATGTTTGATGTTCTAGATCCTCAGGTAACCCTTATGATAAAGATTTGTACTTATCACCATAGCACATTGCAAGCAGTATTTAGATCTGTGGTACTTTTTTACAATAATGATACTTACCATAAATCTTTACAGTGAATAAATTTTAAAGACATGGTCTGAAAAGCAAACCCAAAATACTTCAAAAAAGAAGAAGCCAGAGAGCTACTTTTGCTGTAGAGAAGCATTTCTAGTAAATCACATCTCACTACTGATTAAAGTTCCGCCATCTGGAGTTCACCAAAGTGGCATCTGGCTTTGCAACAATTTTAGGAAGTATGCTGGAGCTATAATAATAAAACTGAATATCCTGGTTTTAAATAGGCAGTTTCTCCAGCTGATCTTTTTAAGAGATAGGCTCCAATTCCAGCGGAAGACTTGGCACAGTGATGATACTTGGTGAAATTCTGTGGCTGAGGTTGCACTGGAGGTTCACTGGCTGAACATAATTCTTCCTTCTGGCTTTAAAATTGTGGCTTAAGAGTCTCAACTAAGTTAAGTACTTTAAGTATATAAATATGGAGGAACTCCCTATTGCCTGAGGCCATGGGCACCTCCAGAGCATAACTGAGCCCCATAAAGCATGAGTTATCTTTGAGAGTGCCTACTTACCGTTCTTGAACACAGAGACTGCACTCCTAAATTATTTACAATTAGGCAGAATGCATTTGGGTCTATGGCTATGCATACAGTATCAAAGCCTTGTTCTTAATTAAGCATTGCTCAACCTACTGAATTAGGATCCTTTCTATATCTCTGCTAGTTATAATTAGGCTAATTAGGCCCATAAAAAAAATTATGGATGCTAAACCTTCAGAATTGTGTAGATACCTGGTGTTCTCAGGTACATACGATCCTGTCTGACAGCAATTCAAAGGTTTTACACACATCCGAGACTTCCTCAGTCTTGTTGAGCTAACTTACCCAGAAGCTTCTGGCCAATGCAGCACAGCAAGATCCACCAAGCAGATTTTTACTCACCTGCTGAGGTTAGGGGTGCTCTGATGTGTAGCCATGAGAAACAAAAACACATGCATCACTTACATTTTATAGCACAGTGTTAAAAAGGGACAAATACGAGTTGATCTGCCCCGTCTTTCTTTTAAACAACAGATTAGTGACTAAAGTTGCCATAAAGAAAGCATATGACTACTCTGGGAGGCTGATTCCATTTGCTGGAACCAGATAAGACAGGTATGCTAGGCTTAAATGAATTAAGTGCAAATAGTCTATATTCAGAGGCTTTTGTTATTTGGATTTCTTTACACTACAAGAGGAGATGCCTGGTTCTGGCATTGCAATAACTGCAGATAATCATGAATGCAAACTGAATTTTACCAAGTTATCTTCTTTTACAGTCCTGTTCTTCAGCAGTCCTCCCCAAAAAAAGTGTCTCATGCAATACACATTGTCTTTTAAACAACTTTTGTTCAGAATTTATTACTTCTGTGTTCCTTATGTTTCCTTTGCAATTATACATTAGCTTGTCAGTGGCCCATGAATTAAAGTGACAGTGACTGGAGCAGTACCAGTTCTACTGACCACAATGTCTCTCTTTTATTGATGATGTCAGTTGTGAAAATACAGTTAGCTATTTATAACCAAACTCCCAATGTTTCATAAATAAGTGCATTTCCTCCACAATAATTTGAATAAACATTTTCACAAGCCTGGTATATTTACAAATACTTTGAGAAAGTCTCAATGCTAGCTGGACTGAACCTCAGTGAGGTATTGGGCATTCAAATGTCACCTTTTATAAGAATACATACTGGAATTTCACAACAGCCATCAAGCATTACTTGTATTTGAGTAAAACAAGCAAAGTTCTGCTTCTGTATTTTAAGTGCAAAGCATAGTAGTATATTAAAAACCTTAAAATAAAATAGGAAAACTAAATTTTATGTGAGCTTTCAGTAATTATTTTTGGAACAGCAATATCGCAAACTATTTGTAGTAGCTTGAATGTGACATTGAATGTGTTCAGTGTATTTTTCCCCTTGTCATTTTTCTTTCAGTCTCTCTCTTCTGTAGCTTTAACCTTTCCTACTTCTCTTTTCTTTACCTTCCTTAACACAGGATACTCTTGTCATTTTGAAGCAGCATACATTTCTGCAACTCTGTTATCCTGAAAAATGTAAGAGTACTCCACAAATTGAGTACTTTTAGTGATTAGCCCACTGCAACCCAGCCAACCTGATTTTAGCAGCATTGGGGTAAAAATTACAGTGCCATTTAACAATACACAAGCTTGAGGGTTGTTTTTGAAGCTGAAGTCAGTAGCTTGTGTGCAGGATTCTTCCTGTGCACTGGAAGATATCTGTAGCTGAGCTATGCAGATGTAATTGCCCAATGCAGATGCAGCTACTCAAACTGGGATTTTGCCAGGACATGAGGATCAACACATTTATGAAATGGGCCATGAAGTTGTTCCCAAAATGTATTTGAAAGCTCATTAAAAAAATATAACCCTAAAGATAACAAAACCCTAGAACTACTGGAAATTATGGAACCTCCTTGGGGATTTTCCAGCACCAATCATGCCCTGGTCTCACTTGTGATGAGATCTTTCCCTCACAGCTGGGAGTGCAGAGGAAAACCATGTTCTACAACCCTGGCTTCCTTCTGTGAGCAATTCCCTTGCATGAGGAAACAGTCTCAATTCTTTATATTTTTTTAATAAAATGTTTTCCTCTACCTCCTATTCCATTGCAAACTTATGGAGATAAAAAGCGCGTTTAAACTTCTTCAGTTACATTTTTCTGTTTTGTGTTTCTTTGCTTCTGATCTTTTTGCTTTCATCTGCTGACTTTATTATATCAATTTAGCCACCACAGATGTTTTTTTCCCCCTTTTCTTTTAATGGATATGGCATTGAAAAGAACTGCTTCTGGCCTTGTGCCCACAGCCAGTACTTTTTGGTGTCTCCTTTTCCCCCTACCATGTCTTTAAGTGACTTGCAATGAATCTTGCAATGCTATGCAATGCTGACAGTTCTTTGTCAGAAAAGTTCCCACTCGGCATTGCAAGTGGTATCCCAGGCCACCTCATCAGCCAGGGCAAATTGTTACATCTTCATTGATTTTCCTGAAGTCAGCAGAGCTTAACAATTTAATTCAGCTGGATAAATGGACTGCTGAGTTTCCAAAGTACACCCAGAGACTAAGACTGGGGGGCTTTTTATAACTTCAGCAAAGCAGCAAAACCATAAGTTCATGCAAAGCTTCCTTATTACCACCATTTAGAAATTTCCCATGGAGTGGATTTCCAAATTGGACTTTGGCTGGCATCAGTCAGAGCCACCTTCTTTTCTTTCAGGCTTGCTCAGCAGCCCTGCGTGACAAGGGTTTGGAAGAGACACTTCTGAAAACACGTCCAGCATCTTGCAGCCACAGGCAGACATCAGCTGTGCAGCGTGGCTGGCACAGGACCAAAGCAAGGGATAATGCAGGTCCCTGATGCAGCTTCCAGGTCCTATATCTTAATTTCCCTCAGCTTTCCTGAATGGCAGTGGACCCTCTCAGTAGGGAGGCATTTGAAAGGAGCATCTGGTCAGTCCCTGTGCCTTTCAGAAAATGCAGCAGGAGAGGACAAGGGAAGAGCTCTGTGATACTACTCTTGCTCAGCACTGCAAGGCTTTAACAGAGAAATACAAGTATCAACATTGTGAAATGTCTTCCCTGTTCCTCTAAAAGCTGAAAGTTGTTGAAGATGGTCAACACTAAAGGGTGAAAGTAGAGAGAAATCTGAAAAATCTTTCCATAATAAAATATTGGAGAGTATCTTTAATGTAATTTGATAACTAATTCCTAGGAGAGCAGATAGGACTCTGTATGCCCTGCATAACTTTAACAGCAGGCCAAAATCACAGCCATATGACATCTATGTTACTTGTTAATTCAAAGGATTTCTTTTTCCTTTAGGTTTCTCCCAGATCTAAATTGCAGTTGCATGTTCAAATTTAAAGCTTCCTGACCCTTAAATTTCTGAGACTAAAATCTGAGCTGATGGTTTTAGTTTAATCTTTAATCTCTGAGGGAACTACACCAATGTGTGAAGAATCACATATTTCCCACAGATCAAGCCCTTCTGAACAGCATCATCTAGATGTGATATGTAACACCCTTCCCCTGTAAATTTCCAGGTATTTCTCAGATTTGACAGGTAGAAATGCCAGAAGTTCTGAAGGAAAGCGATTTGCCTGAGATCATGTCAGTGGTTACAGAGTTGTTTCCTCACTCCCATTCTGATTGTTACATTAAAAAAAAAGAAAAAAGAGTCGTAGCTAAAAGTCAAGCTGAATCCCTATGGCTTTTCCTTGCACTACTACATTTGCCCTGTAATGAGACATTTTGGTCTAGTTTCTTTTCTACATATGACCCCAACTTCCTTCCAATGTAGCGTGCTTCTTGGCCAATTCAGAGGGTTTATTGTCGATTTTAACCACATTACCACATATTTGGCTGACCACAAGCTACATTAGATGTAGTTTTATATGACTTTCAGATGCTTTCAGATCTACTCAGTTTTATTGCCACATGGAAACATAAATAGACATGAGGGCTATAGTTCTGTTTCTTGGTTTGTGAGACCAGCACCAGAGTTCACTTATAATCCTTTATAATGGTGTTCACCTGTAGTCGGTTTTAATGCCCAACCTTGCTATTGGCTTCAGTGCTTTCAACAACCTCCTGATGCACCCAAGAAATCCTTGGGAGTGATAATGTGAAAAGGGAAATTATATGGTATGTTTGTGACAATGCTGTGAAAAATATGCTTTCTTCTAAATAAATCTCTATCAAAATCTTCCTATTTCTGCTTGCTTTGCTTGAGGTGGAAAGTCACAAAAAAAAAGGAAGATGAATCCTTGTATCCAAAACTGACAGGAAAAAGAAAGAGAAAGATGCTCAAAAGAAAAAAAAAAGCAAAAAGAAGAAAAAAAAAGAGAGAAATTGCTAAGTTCATAAACTTTGGAAAAATAATCTAAACCCCATGGTTGGACAGAATGACATCACATGTCTGGGTATGAAGCTTTCAGTCAGAACACTCATCCAGGAACAATCTCCAATTGCAAACTCCAGACAACTCCTTGGACATCACAGCTCAGTCAGAATATTCTCATTTTCTCAACCAGGAGTTGCCAGCAGCTGCTGTGATGAGCCAGTTCCACCCCCTGTACTCCACTTGGGGTGAAGCAGCCCTCGCTCCTTCTCACAATGCACTCACAGGGCAGAGTGGCCTCGCTGACACTCTTGAGTCTTGCCAGAAGTGGTCAGACAGCAGCACCAGGGTATTTACTGCCCTTTCCTGGAAGGCCTGCTCTGGAATCAGAAAAACATATTATGAACCAAACAGACTGTTGAAATTGGGTTATATTGCTTTATCTGTTCTTTCATAAAGAAATACACTGAAAAAAATTTTCTCTTTCTCTTAAGTAACTTAAGGAAATTATTAATGGACTGCTATTTCAATTTCATTTTCTGACTCTGTTTTTCACTAATGAGGTTTCCAACAGCTCCTTAATTCACTTTTTTTTAAAGTATCCTTCTCTTGCTTTAGCTTCTTCATTAAAGCCAACTATTTTTGTTTGCTCTAAAGCTCTCAGCACAGACCATGGCACTAATTATTTTTTTTCCCAATCAAGTAATGACTGTAACCTAAAATTTACACTTGGCCCATCCTCATCAAAGTGGATAAATTTTCCTTGGTACTTAGTGTTGTTGAAGGCTGAAAAGACTTCCATTAGGTTTTCAATCTATGGCAATAATTTATGTGATAAAACAGAAATCTCACTGTAAACCAAGGATTTACTAGCCATGGGTCTTAAATATTCTAAGATGAACACAGATGGTAACTGTAGAGTTCCCAGGAGCTCAGGAGGGAAACCAGTGTGATACAGGATAATTAAATTATTTTTATGTTTGTCAAGTGCTTTGCAAATCCCTATATGTCACCAAATGCCTCCCACACACACTGGTTTCTACTTTCTTTAAATGAGTTAAATTTGCAAAACTTAAAAAGCTATCACATCATCCAATTTAGAACGGTCTACACATCTGTCCTTGCTAAAAAGCAACACAGAAATTAGTTTGAAACAGTGCTGTTTATACCTAACAAATATGGCCCAATTTTGCAAAATGTTACAAAGATATGGTGGAGAATTCATGTGTGATTAATGTCTCAGCTGTGCACCATTGGCCTTCTGCTGACAGTAGTTAGGGAACATTTTCCATTTATTTCAGGTGGCAACAAATTCTAATTTTAGGGAATAGTATATTTGCTATTTAGTTCCACATAGTTATATCCTGGAACACCAGGAAGACAGTCACACAATGTAAACTCATTAATTTCTTTAATGCAAATGTTTCCTTATTCTATACTTACATAGATAATATAGACATATTTTTCCTTTTGTCTGTGAGTGCACCTAATTCTAATCTAAATTCTATATTCAAGGACACATTACTGCAATTCCACAGTTAATACAAACTACATTTCCATTAATGTTTTGGTGCTTCACTTCATTTAATTCTTAAACAAATTAGTGATTTCTAAACCAATTGCTCTCCAACCATTAGTAATAGATGGTATGGTCTTCATGAGGCTCTGCTTATTTGAACTTTCTAGGAGCACTTACAGCAAAGCAAAATAAAAGGCATGGCATAAGGAACAGTTTTATATGAATACAAACAGGTAGGAATAGTTAAACTCAGTGTTTTTTCCTTTGCAAGTTATGTATGGCAACTTCTTATTCTGCTGTTTTTGCTTTCCCTGTGCACTGCAGCAGCCAACCTTTGGCTTCATTACATAAGTACCCATGCAGCTTCAGTATCACCTGGTATTTCTGGATTTGAATAAATCTCAGGTTTCAAAGGAACCACTTAAACAAAGCCACTGTATTCTCTGTAGTAATAGTGTCCTGGAAATACTTGTAATTTTTTTACAAGTGTTCCCCCCCAAGAAACTCTATGTTTATTGAAAATTCAGCACAGTTTTTCTCAAAGTTCATCCTGCCTGTTCAAGTTTTGAACTGCATTTTCCAAAATATTTGTAAGCTTGGTTTCCAGTGAAACTTCCATTCCAATGAGTATCAGTTTGATTTGGTTTGCTCAGCTCTAATGACTGTAGATGCTTACAGAATGTGAGCATTTGTTGAACCTCTAGTATCATCAAACCACCATTTTAAATGCTTCTTTCAAAAGAACCACAACTTAATTCCACAGAATAATTCCAGTCTGTCCTTGTATCAGTAGAGTTCTGATGAATGGCACATGGAAAGGCAGGATTTAAATTAATGTCCTTCAATTTTTAAGGGTGAGTACAAGTTCATGGCGGCACTGACTGCTTTTCGTCATACCTATAGTTCATGGATTTTTAAAAATCTAAGGTTCAAGAGAGGAAAGACAGAAAAAAAGAAGCAATCTGGTGGAACCAGTCTGTCATTGAAATGAAACCTGTTTTGTTTTCCTTGCCAGGAAGTTTTATGATGCCAGGTCACAAGTACATAGGATTTGGAGGGGCTGTTTTCTTCTTTTTATGCTCATAAATGAGAAATGTAAGTGATGATACTGAAACCACCACTGCTGGTGGCTTTAGGAGGAAAGCAAATGATTTTCCAGAGAGTCTTCTTGCCTTTTCCTATCTGCAGAAAGAAGAAACACCTTTCAAAAGGGGTTTTTATCATTCCTATTAGGGCAGTCAAATGACTAGGAGGAAAAGAAAATTTCTTCTTTTTTTTCTAAAGAAAGGTCCACCACTTCTATGAAAGATTCAACTCTGTCTTTACTTCATATTGCATTTTCCACTGGTAACCCAAGAGTTTATTCGTAGTGTCTCTATTTTTAACTTTTTTTAACCAATAAGCTATGGTCCTGTTGGAGCAACGGGAAAATATAATTCCATTGAAGTGAAATAATAATGCAGTCTTGGAACCACTAAAAAACATCCATCTAGCTGAGCAGCAATAAAAATCAGACATTTACATATTAATATTTTGACATCAGAAGAAGAAGAGAATGAGATAAGACTTAAAAAGAAGTCCTTAAAAACAGAAGTTATCTAATTGCTTATTTTACCTAGAGGTAGAACAATCTCTTTCTAGCTATCACACAGTAATGAGAGTTCATTATCTTGAACTTGTCTTTAATTAACATAAATCCTGATTAGTCAGAATATATTAGGCTTTTTGTCTGTTACCATAGTATTTGAATCTCCAGTAAAGGAGGTATTCAATCAGACATTATCATTTGCAACCCACTTCTGTGTAATTATTACTTTACCATGTTTTGTGGATTCTTTGTCCATGTCTGAAAGGCAAAATCTATTGTTGATCAACCCTTTCTTAGCTGGAGCAGGCCCTGGCATGACAGGATTTTGCATGTTGTAGGTGAGTATAATGACAGAAATCCAATGCTCAGAGTAGCTGGAGTTGTGCTGTTTTGAACCCTGAGGCTGGCCAAGCTGGTAATATTGAAATTTCAGATTAGAGAAAGTACATTACAAAAAAGCTGTTTAAATAATATAAGCCACTGACTGTGTAGAGGAATGAACAAATGAAGTTTGCTGCCACATCACCTCTAACAGCACGGCACATTCAGAGGCACCTGTGCCTAGAGGCAGAATGCAGGCCCAGGACTACATGTTCTGGGTGTAGGAGTAATACATGAGAGAAGACATATGAACCATTCTTCATTTTGCTTGACTTTTTTTCCTGCTGGCATATCTATCCATATTTTTTGCTTCTTGATTCTTACCTTTGTTGTTAATAATAAGTGCTGTCAGTTCTTGTAGAAAATACCAACTTCAAAATAACTTCCTGAATGTGATGAAATCTAACAGGGAATAACATTTTAGCAAGAGAATTCTACAGGCAGGTCAACAATCATTATGAATAAGAATTTTTTTTTCTATTAAGTTCCACAGGGGTTTGGTGTAATATCTATTGAACCACATTACATTTCTCTGCAATTTCTTTGGATTCCATCCAGTCTGAACAGAAAAGAGCCCCAGACTTCGTGCTGTTAAGGTGGTAGACCAGCAGCCTGCGTGATGCTCTATGGGAGCAGAGCAATTCTGAGCAGGTCTGTGGGAAATTCAGGCACCTCATGTGAGAGACAAGGTGCCAGAGAGCCAGGCCATCCCAAGCAGCCACTGGGGCTGTGAATGCTGGGGGCCCTGCAGGCCTTCCAGCTGGGATGGACTTGCATGAAGCACAGCCCACCTAGTGGCACTGTGGCACTTTTGTTCAAGCTGAAAGTAGTTGTTTTTTGACCTGCTCATCCTTGGGACACAATAAAGGGACAGAGCTGGTCCTAGGATCACAAAGAGTCTTGCACTCTCCCTAAAAATGGCCATGCAGAAGGGCTTCTTAGCTCTGCTGTGAACAAAAGAGTCTGGAGTTGCTCTGCCAGGTAGTATGGGGTGACAGTAACTCTGAAAGGGTTGCTGTGTTTAGTTTGGCTACAATTTCTTCTTAAGGGTGTTATTGCCATGAGATCATGGAGGTACAACATATTCATGTTGGCTTTCTGCCACTCAGGGATTCCCCTTCCCCTAACCATAAGGCAAGTGCCCACCCATGCAGACCTTCAGCAGCTACAGGGTCCATGGGCCAGTTTTATCACCAAAGGAGAAGAGAGTTCCACTTTGATTAAAAACAACTACCCCCTGCAGAAAAATTCAATGCTTTACTTCAAGTTAGAGATGCAGATTAACAGCACTTCAAAAATACGTTATTGGCTACACACACGCTAGTTTTGCAGGGAAAAAACCCACAAGAATATTTCCAATTATTACAGGACTGGCATTTCAGCTTTACTAAATTTCCAAGCAGGGAATAAGGGATTCAGTCAAAGAGGAATTACCAAACTAAAATCTCTAGCAGTGCTTTGAAAATTGAGACAGACACAAGCCTCTAGTGAGCCTAATGAAGTATCAGAGTAAAAAATGATTTAGCTTCCTAAAAACAGTGCTTTTGTTTTCTATTTAAAGTAGGAAATCAAAGGCCTGTCTTTAGTATTTTATTCTGTGAGGCAGCCAGAAAAGGATTTGGTTTCAAGCCCAAATTGTGAATATGGAGATAAAGTAATACTTTTGAGGACCTTTCATATGACTTTCTACTTTGTTGAAACAATTGAAATGTGGCAGTAGAGTGCTGCCACACTTTCAGGAGGGAAAGGATATAAAATTAGTCAGTGTTGATGCGATTTGGGAACACAGCACCAGACAAATTTTTCAGTGTAACCGGAGGATTAAAGAATGGGACATGATCAGAATGAATATTTTGCTTGCTGTATTTTCTATATGTAAATACATGAACGATCCTGCTTCAGCAATTAAATACTACCCATCTGGTTTTTTGAACTTGGAGTGATAGCTCCTAGTAAATCAATGTTCTACAAATGTTCCAGCCCAAAGAACTGTAAAACAGCCTGAAGTAGGAAAAACTAGAATTGAATTTATCCTTATTCTGTATTAGAGAGCCCAGCATTTAGATGGTTCTGGTTTCCAACAAATCCAAGGCCCCTCTCTGAGTTTGCCATTTATCTCCGCCCTGCTCTCAATTAACACCTCGTTAAAATGCACACATGCTGATCCCTTACTTTTGGACCATCCATTTTAGTGCCTTAGTGTACTGGCATTATTTCCTACAGTTTTATTTGAACTGCCAACACACCATGGAAAATTCTGCATGAGGAAACATCAGAAAGCGGAGATACAGACACAAGTGAGTTTGCCATTTGCCTCCCCGTTATGTGTGTTTGAGTTTCCAGTGAAATGTGGATATTCAATCAGATATAGGGCACAACAACAAAGAGGATCCTAGTCTGTCAGCCTACAAGCTGCTAACTCTTTCCACATATTAGCACCCACATTAGCTGAGACAGAGTTTTTTTTTCCTCTGAGGACAACTAACAATAAAAAGAATTTTAACAACAATAAAAAATTAACCAAACCCTCAAAACAGGGAACAAGTGATGAAATAAAGTACCTTCAGACTCAGTGCACACTGAAACTAAATGCTCTGAATTCTCTATTGAGTGCTGGTTCTCATCAGTATAGCTGAAAAGGTATTCCACTGTGTCAGTGAATGCTTGGCAGAACTTAGAGAGTAGTGACAGAGGTGACTGCATTGAACAAATCTATGATTTCATTTACAGGAGCTAGTCCTTCTCAGCTGACAGCTGTCCTTGCAGAGCATCATGTACCAAATCACTGCTTCCACACTGACCTGCAGTTAGTGAAGACTGGCTTTTCTAATACCACAAGCATTTAAATTTTTCATCTGCTCCATGCTAAAGCCCAACTCACCCTCTCTAGACAGCCTTGGTCGTTCTTCATGCTTAACCTTTTAAAAAGGAAACTACCAGGACAGGAAGTCAGAGCTGGTAAATGCCTATTCCCCAGAAAACTCTGGCTCTCTATTCACTGTGACTTTTGTGATTTCTTTCTCAAAGACTTCTCTGCAAAATCCTTAAACTTTATCCGTTCAGAACAATCTGTACCACTGTCTGTGCTCTGCAACCTGGTGTCTTCCCCACCCAACAGCCGTTCATCTCTTGAAGAGATACATTCACTAGAATATGGAAAATGTAGGAGGTGTTTGTTTGAAGTCAGATGAATTACTGTGGTACAAAATCAGGGCAGTGTTAATCCCCTTATGCTGTATATGGTAATTTTAATCAACTAGTTCTTTACTAGATCTCTTTATTTAAAGATGAGTCTTCCTCTCTTTGGGACAGGCCTAGCTTCTTGTGAGTGAGAACTTCAGTTCTACTGCTTTGACTCCATGCTGAGGACTTAGTAAAAATGTGGAATGATTCAATAGCTACACTGCCAAAGGTGGCAGACTTGAAATATGAGGAACTGGTAGGCTGCATTTGGGTGTTTTGGACCTGGATTTGGATACAATGAAACACTGTTGATCTTGTGACCCACTAGCCCCACCAGGGCTGCAGAGGGAGATAACACTGTGATGGATCCAGACACATGAAGTAGGAATAATTAGGATTCCACTGTTTCCATTTTAAATATATTTTTAATAACTACTTCCTTTAGCTAAAATCTAAATTATTTACTAAATTGTGCTTTGTTACATCCTGATGTTATATGCTGTTTTTCAAAATAAGCTGGCTTGTAACTTGATAGGGAAGAGTTTTTTTTCTTTTTAGATCTGTTCACTGTTTCTCTCCTCACAAGCCCCCTGGGGTTTGGGCTATCTGCTGTAAATAATTTCATATATTTTTCACTTAGCTGGTTTTTCTTGTTTCTCTGTGTATTAGTCATTTAAATGTTATGGAAAATCATGAGGCTGCTGGTAGATTCTGCAGAGGTGAAAATCCATTTGTTCAACTAAATGTCATCCTTGTGCCTAGAAATTTCCTTTGTTCTTTTTGCATTTATTCAACTTTACCTATTAAGCTGCAGAAAAATGGTCAGACTTTCCTGCAGTGAAGGAAACAAACAAGGCTGCTGCAAAGAAAACAGGATGCTTCCTTTTCAGGGACTGATCTTTAGAAAGCTCTGGCTATCCCTGTAAGCACGATCTGAGCTGAACCCTGGTGACAGGGTAAGCTTTGAACATCACTTGTCACAATCGCTTGTCACAGACTTGTTCAGGTGTTAAAACAGTATCTTACTTCATGAGCAGACACATTAAAATCAATCAATCCTGAGGGAGCAAGTCCCTTCTTAGCATGAACTGTGACTCCACTATTCTGAAGAATTTTGACTTTGATGACTGATTTATTTTCCTCAATTAGGAGAAAAAAAAAATCTCTGTCAGCTTCTGTGCCTACTCTTAGAGAAAGCAGTTCAAAGAATTTTAAAAAGAAGCATCCTTGGCAATTATACCTACTAAAAATAAGTAGTACTTTACAATGCCATTAATTACTGTAATTACAGTGCCTTGAGTGAAGCTTGCAATGGGTGGGAAGCATCTGAGCTCTTTGCTTTGTGCAAAGCACAGCTACGAGGCATTCAGTTTTCACAATGGATGTTTCCTCCCAGATACATGAGCACAAATTTAATCAACATTAATATGAATTCCAAACCCCATATCCAAGTGCAAAAGATCTCATGATGCTTTTATACTCTCAGGATCTAAACTATAATTTCGACCATTAACAAGCACCATTTAGCATTAGATTTGCTAATGTTATATTATGGTTCTGGCAATTCTATACAAGATGCATTACAAGCTCAGTGAAGACTAAATTGTGGCACTGAATAAACACTTAAAATAATGAAGCAGAAATAAACACTTAAAATTAATTTAAGCATTTTACTTTAAATTTTGTTTTGGATAACAAAACTAAGCAAGATTTGAAAAACTCAAATCATACCATTTTAAACATAGGAGTAAAAATCAAATGTATTGCTCAGAGATACCAGTAGAAACAAACTCTATCTGTAAAATGTACTTCCTATCCTCTAAATTTTGCTAGGATCAGGTTTTACCTGTGGCAGCTGTCTGTGGTGTCACATGGGTTATTTTGCCAATAAAAACCAAGTCAGGAACACTGACGACATATTTCAATAAACTCTGTTCTCATGGAAAGAAACAGCAAGCAAACACACCTGGCAAGTCTTTGTGTACATAAACTAAGGGACTTTTATCAGCATTTTTTTTCAGTTAATCCTTACTGAGATAAAATTGCTCTGTTTTGTTACTATGAGAAATTTCCACTGTCACCTGCACTTGCATAGGCTGCTTTAAACTTGGGTTCCCCTAGGGCAACCAGCCCCAACAACTCTATTCTGTACAGCCTGATAGAAAAATCCCCATGTGACATAGTTTGTCCCTCCAGCCATACATATTCCATCAAAATGGTTGTGTCAACACTTACCAAATTATAGATATATTAGCTTTGCAAGCCCAATTTATACTTTGCCATGAAAACAGGTGCAACTGCAAATATTTTTCATTAGAAATGTAATTAATATGCATAAACTTGTTTGCCAAGCAATTTGCAAATGAATCAAGAATTAAATTAAATGCAGACATCTCTTCCCTGTCCCCCTCCCTTTCCCTGTCTGGATAAAAAGAATTTAGAGAAGTTTTCCTGGTAAATTTTTGGAATAAAAAATTTTTGACTTAAACTTGACATTGTTTCAAACTTTTCTTCATTATTAGATAGCAAAGATGAGATAGTAGAAGGATTTATTTCTAAAGCTGATTTTTGTCTGCAGTTAGAATCTCCTGATAATATGATGGATGTACTGTCATGAAGTATGAAATCTCCTGTGTCAGATATGAAATAGAGACTAAAAAAGGACTGCTCTTCACAGAGCTCCCTGACATTCCAAAGAGGCTATCCCTATGGAGAAATCTCAAAGTGACTCAATTGCTTACTGCAGAGAAGAGTCATTATAAATCATATTTGCAGAATCACAGAACCACAGAATAAGCTGAGTTGGAAGGAACCCTCAAGGATCTTTGAATCCTGCACAAAAGCATCCCCAAGAGTCACAGCCTGTGCCCGAGAGCATTGTCCAAATGCCTCTTGAACTCTGCCAGGCTAATGACATCCTGACTATGAAAGATATTCTCTATTCACAAATATTTGCTAGGTTATTCTGCTCAGTCAATGTGCCTTTGTTCACTGTGGTGAGTTTGGCCATCTAAATTACATGGTACAGCTCCTGGTCCACGGCTGGAGGGCTGAATTCCTTTAAAAACAGAGTGACAGAGAGCAACTAATGAATAAGCAGGACCAGTTCAAGCTTTTGTGATCCTCTTGGCAAGATGAGGCCAGTACCATGCTGCTCTGCTCACAGAAAGGGCACAAAAAGGAGAAGGGATAGAGCTGGGAAAGAAAGAGGGAAGGAAGGACACAGAAAAGACTTTCTTATTGGGATGGCTAAGGAAGCAGGTGGATGGAATTGGATCACCAGTTACTTCTTCTAGAAGACCTTTCCTTGGGAGCAGTTGTCATGCTGCAGTTGCAAACCCTGATCTTGGCTTTGCAGGGCTATGTAGAAGGTAAAGCAGATGGCGTAGCTCTGACCCATATTCTGCCCCAAGCAGAAGCTTGACTTACACATCCCTAGTGCCACTTGCTGAAACTATTCTTCCAGGAATAATATTTGGATAAATAACTCTGCTAATGTCCTCCATGCCTTTGCAATTCAGACACTCTGCTAACAGTTGCCATCAGTCGTGAGTAATGGGAGCCCGCACATTAATTCATACCAAGTGTGGTTGTGGGTTCTTTAAAGAACACTTCTAAGTGGTTCCTTTCCACTGTTTCTATAGTATCAGAATGATTCATCTGTTTTCCATGATCTATTCCAACTTTGGCTGTCCTGGACACACATTTGAATAGGGTGAAAAACTGTTCCAAATAGAATTACCTCTGGACTGAGCACAAGACTCCACCACTAAGCGGCCCTTGTGTGGTTTCAGCTTGGTTAACCAGCACAGACATGCTGTAACTCTGGGAGACAAAAATTTGCATATTCTTATGCTGGTCTCCCAAGTCCTTTTCCTGAATATGTATAAATATGTCCACCACAAGAAACATAGTTTGATAATCTCTTATTCTTCCCCCTATGACATCATGAATTAGAAAAAAAACTTTTTGAAAGGGGAGAATAAAGATCACTCTTTTGCTGCCATATCATGGAGCCAACAGGTTTTTTTCCCCCCAGCTTAGTTTACTTTGATCATGTGTCTCAAACTTTCATTATACATTGGCAGTTTCTGTTGCTCCTCAGTAGAAAATGATGGTAGGTGGTCAATTAAAGTGAAGATGAAAAAGACCAAGCTAAATCATTATTATTAGACAATAAGTGAGATGTTTGCACAAAATATCAGAGTTCTGTATCCACATGGATTTTTGTACAGCATGAAATTGCATGAAAGTAGCTTTCAAAATTTTATGAAATTATTTTTTCAGTTGAGATGTAAAACCATAGATTTTGATGATTTGGAAATAATTGTGTGGATCTTAATTTCTCCATTTCTATTGTGCTTCTCGCATCCCAGTCAATGGAACTAATTTTAAATGAAGGATTGAAGCATGAATTCAAATGAAGAAAGATGCCTCATGTTGGAAAAATATAAACTGATTTTTTTTCTCTGTGATCATCAGTGACAGTCAAATTGGCTAGCACTTTAAATTAACCTGAACTACTCAGGTAGTAAACAAATCATATTATCTGTCTGTATCATTTCACCAATAGATTGAAAGATTCATTATTTGATGCTCTGCCTTCTCCATTAATTAGTTAATGTTTGTAAAGCACTTTGAAATGAAAGGAGCTATATAAGCAACACTATCATCATTACACACTTTGGGGCAGATAAAGAATAAACTAATGAAAGTCTGTAGTAAGAAGAAAATGGACAAAATTTAAATGAGGTGTATTCTGCAGGGATTGGAAAGGTGACCAAGTGGCAAAGGGAAGCTCAGATAGGATTAAATCATTACACTGTGATTCTGAGATTTGTTCAATGCCCAGCATAGAAATAAATTGGTGATCTTAATCCATATCCTAAAGGACAAGGCTCTCCTTCATATCAAGTCATCATCTTTTAATAGACTTTCTCTACAACTGAGAAAAAAGCACCTCTGCAAAATGTGCAGGGGACAGGATACTAAAGTACCTTCTTCCTTTTCCTGATTCAATGCTGCAATAGAGGTTTTCTATTTCCAGGGCTATGTGATTAGTTCTTTCTAATGCCACTGACAACTTAAAAGAAAAAAAAAAATAAAGCCTCTTTTTCTCCTTTCCCAACAGGCAGTGAATGTGTTTCTTAAATTCTATAAAGAATGAACATTATGAGACTCTGGGGTACTCTACAGTGACAGAAAAAATAGTGAGACCATAATAAAACCAGAAAAGAGGCAGAATTATGGTGTCCTCTGTAGTTTGTGCATCTTCTCTTATTGTCCTTATCAACTTCTTTTCAATAAATCTTTAAAACCAGTTACAATAGCTTATGTTATATTGTGCACATTTCCTGATAAGATCAGAATCACAAAATACTGGAGCAAGATGGGCAGAAGAAAGCAGGGTCTCACCAGAAAGGGGATGAGGTCAGAAGCTGAGCAGAAACAGAAATGGGGAATCAAATGTGAGTGAATGAGAGAACTTGTGTGGGGAATGGGCTTTGGCACAAAAAAGTTAAGCAAGTGTAAGCATTGTTCACATTTATTTTCTATCCCTACCACACTGATACATGAGGGGTTTTTTTCCTGCTCAGCACCTGCTACTGTTTGTAAGTAAAAATGACATTCAATTTTAAGCACCAGTGCATAGCTTTCTTCTTTTTTCTTTTTTTAAATGTAATGTTCTTTGATTTTGGGTCTAAGGGAAACTGCAGTGGGTAGTAGACCCATGCTTGATGATAATTAGGGCCAATGTGGAAAGAAAGTTAAAGTGGAATACTTATCAAAACGGTTTAAGACATGATACTGCACCTTAAGTACTTAATTGTGCCCCTCAATGCAGGCAAAGAGAAATGCATGCAGAGCCTGGTTCCTGGTTAGAGTGCTCTCAACAAGCAGATCTGTGTTTGATTCACCTTGGCACTTATCAGAAGTATTTCATTCACAGTCCCACACCCCCTAGACTTCCTCCAGTCAATGCACAGGGGACTGACCCTCTTTTCCCCAAATCTCTCCTGGCAATGAAGTCTTCAACATTGGAACTTCAGTTATGAAATGGAGGGAAGGTAGAGTGACTCCAGGACCCAAAACAAGCATGGAACATCATTGCCTCATCAGAGAACCATGGCTTCACCTCTCCTCTGTGTCTGTGGGAGGAATGGACTCAACTGCATTGTTGTGGGACATTCCCACAGCTACAGGCATTCCCACAGGCTCCCCTGATTGAGGACTCCCCACTAGAAACCTGCCATGGCCATTCTCAGCCTGGAAAAATGAGCAAGATGAATGAGAAGAAGCCACAACCTTCACACCATCAAAGCAAAGTCCTTAGTCACTCTGGGACATCCAGGATGCTCCTTTGGGCTTAGCTGTTCTGGCAGGGTTACTTCCTCCTCTTCTTGGTTGTCACTCATTGTCATCAGCTACACATTAGCCTGGCTTTTAACCAGAGGATGACCCAAAAATTGTCAAGACTGCTCAGGTGAAGCTTAAGATTAAGCATGTAAGGTAGTGATGAAATTTAAACAAATAATCCAGTTTTTAGATTGCTCTTTTCCTTTTAAAATGAAAAGTATTTTCCAGATTTGCTGGTTTCAGAAGCTGAGGGAGAGGTTTCAATACTTGTTATAGCTCTTGTGAGTTTCTTCCATGACTTTTAGAAGAGTTAAAGACAGGGTGTTAATAAGGTATTTTAGGAAGCAGACATGCTGCCAGTAGTTTGTTTGTAGTTAGTGGTTTGTGGCTGAATTCAGCTTTACTAGTTTCCTTCCAGCCCTCATGAGGCTTAGTTCATCCCTTGGTAATTTACTTTTTAACAGCCTTTAATTGTCGTTTAATATCTAAAACTCTATTTACACACAACTGCTGAGCTGCTACTAACCACTACCTTTTTTTGATTAACATAGTTCAGTCTGTAAAATTGGTAATTATGTGTTTAGAAGAAGGATGGAACAAAGAAATGCTCAAATCCAGAACTACATCCTCTTCATTTTATTACCTCTTGTTTTGGTTCTGCTTTTATGCCATTTTGCCTCTAGACTTTTGCTCCCTTCTGTGGTTACTTTAGTGCCTTACTGCTACAGCTTGTGTAGACAGCATATCTGGAACTCCAGTTTTCACAATTTCCTTCCATAAAATACATTATTGCTCCCTTCCTGAAAACAAAATCTTAAGAGGGGAATAAATGTTAATGATGAAATCCCAAGAGCAATTCTGTCATTGCTGATTCTAGTAGATCTAGTGTTGACTTTACAGTCTGATCATACAAACTCTGAGGAAGAGGTTTGATGACCTCTTTCTTCCTGAGCATTTCTGCAAAAAATCTTTAGAGTAAATCCACTGGTTCTTCTACTCTCAATATCAATACACACATGTGCTCTGTTCAAAGACCATTGCTCATTATTCATGACTTTTGGAGACTTGAGTTTAAAATAGGTCCTTCAAAATGTCTTTCTTGCATTTCATCTTTCCAAGGATTTATATCCTTCTGATACTTTGCTCTATATTTTTTGTTTCTCAATATATTAGTTGTCAAAGAGAAGCAAGGGATTATAAGCAATATTTTTGCCAAAGTTCCTCATGGAGTGTGTGAAATATGGCTCTTTCAAAAAATTCTATCTCAGCGTTTTATACAGGAAAAATTCATCAGATTAGGGTGTCAAAGTTAATGGCAGAGAACTCAGATGATCTGAGGGGTTTTCACTCTACAGTCATACAGTCCTAAGTGTTAAACCTAATACTTTAAAAAGCAGATGAAGTCAATTTATTTTGTTCTTTTCCCAATGATCTAATATACAATGTCAGCCAAAACTGGGACAAGAAACAACAGAAACAGTTGCATAGGCCCTATGCTGTAATGAAAAGAAACTGATAGATGTATTAAGAGATAGATTCAAGTTTATTAAAAGGAAATCAGGAGAACTGCAGAAATAAACCAAGGTTTCCTTTAAAAGCACTGGACAGTTTTATCTGTCTGCAGTTTGTGTTCCGTACTTTCATATCAAACCTATGCTTTTGCAGGAACTCACTGTGTATCTCCAACATGAAGTACAGACAACAACGTCAAGGTTGAAAGTCAAATGCTCAGCAGCTGTAAAAAGCCAAAAAAAAAAGGTTGCAAGGGCAGCCTCAGCTGGATTCCTTTCTATGTATATGCTCATTTTGAAAAGGAACTCCCACAAAACTTTAAAACATCACTGAAAAAATTTCGTTCCTTCTTGGAAGTGCCTGAACTGTTGCTGCTGGAAATTTCTACTCAGTAACTCCAGCTGATGTATATGCTTAACATGACAATGTTAAGTGTCAATCCACATGATTACATTTGAGCAAAGTTATCAACAACTAGGGAAATCAAGGCTATTGTAATAAAAGGAAGTGCGGAGAAATCTCATCTACAATCCATCCTACTGGTCCTACATGTGTTGCAGTCCATTTCTTTAATGTTTACTTCTCAGTGCTGTTGCAAGGATTAAGAGCACTTTATGTGAACCAAAGTGTAACCAGCTGTCACCAGATCGTGTTTTCTTCATTCCCTGCCTCCAGCAACAACTGACTTCAATTTTTAAGGGAAAAAATCAGAGAGGTTGGAAGAAAACGCAGATGTAATTATTTTCAGAGGTTGCTCTTGTTTCTACTTTTAAGAAATAGTATTTGACTCTTGTTAAATGATAGATTGCATTAAAATGTACTGAATTTATCTAGAGCATACTGACATAGGAACAGGTTGTTACAAATGGATGTGGGGG
>VZRX01006391.1:8868-62102 GCA_013398075.1 Notiomystis cincta
CCCCCCCCCCCATGCCTTCTTGCCCCTTCCAGTGCCTGCTGTGTAGCTGAGGCTCCCACCCAGTCAGAGCTGGTGAACAGGAGCCTGCTAAGGTGTTATTTATGGAAGCCTCTCACGGAGCTTGAAACCAAGCCAGGCAGGAGCCTTCTGCTTCACCCGAATGCATCTTAGTGCATTAATAAAGAGCAAACATTGCAATGTGCTTTGCATTTTTACTTACAACCCAGCACTGCATTGTCTGGAGAGAAAAGCAATGTGGTATGGCCCCACACTGCCTGGAGAGGAGAGTTCACTCACATGCACTACAGCACTGTGTTAGTCAGCCCTCAGACAGCCCAGCACCACCCTGGCTGCACAGAAAATCCTGCTGATGTGACAGTGTGGCACCAACATTCCCAGTTTGGCAGCAGTGGGGAAACCCGGACTACGTGATCCAGCAGTGTTTGAAGTGAGTGGTGCCCAGCTATGGGCACACGTGGGCAAGTGAGAGCACTCTGCACCAGAAGATCCAGGTGCAGGACCAGGGCACAGGATAACCCTTTGCCCCTTTATTTCCAAGATAAAGCACTAGTTCTTACACACAACATGGTACAATGAAACCGAAGATCACACAAGCAGTGCAAATCCCCAGGTTCCTGCTATCTGGTCAGGAAAGCTCGGCTTTATCTTCACTGCAAAGATGCAGCTTTTCAGCAGCTTCTGTCTTGAGCATCCCTCCTTAGCCCACAAGGAGCATATGGAAGGGCTGCAAATTCACCAGACTCACTGACAATCATCCCCTCAGGCCTTCCCCAGGTACCTGGTCAGCTCACCTGCTTTCATCTGAGACATCTGAGCAGCCGGCCCCTTGCAAAGAGCAGTGTCTCCGTGTCACAGCAACTGCTGCCTTTGGTGAGACTCTCAGAAATCCACGCTCCCAACCACCTACACCTCTGCAATCTGCACCAGCCTTGTACAGTCCATTACTCTTGCTCAGGCACTACCAGTTTGTGGTTATCTTCAGAGCCCAGATGTCAGACCCATAGGCACTTGTAACACTGAAATTTTCCAGCAGGTTAAGTAGTCTGAGAGAGAATAAACTTCTTCCCCTCCTCTTGGAGGCTTTTGCTGTTTCTCAGAGGCTTAGTAAGGTCTCCAAAAAAGGGCAGAAAGATGGAGCTTCTCAGAAGGTACAAGCAGTTGTCATGGCTAGAAACTACGTGCAGCCACTCTCCCCAGAGCTAAGCATCCCCAAACCTCTAATGAACATGTGCAGAACACAGTGTTTCTAAGCAGCTGCCCCTTTCCAGACAAGCTCAGGTAGAGATTAGCCCAAAGCCAGCTGAAGGATCTCCTGAGGAAAACTGATGTGCGGCATCTGACACAACCTGGACCCGAGTCAGGACCTACAACTGAAACAACAGAGCTGCTGTTGCAGAAACAACTGAAAGCATTAAAACCCTTCTCTGGAAACTACACAAACTATTTAAAACTGTACAAACACAAAGTAAAATATTAAAGATGCAGAGCAGACTCCTAAATCTAAAATACCCTGCCAGCTGTTCAACTTAGCCTGTGTCTCCAGAACACTCCTGCACTTCCCAGTGACATCAGACTTCCCCAGTGAACTTCGCAATGTAATGTTTTCATTGTCTCTTCTTGGCCCAGGCAAGCCATGCCTTTTTGGCAGGAGCAAGCTGGGTTCAGTTAGTCATATCTTTGTCACTTCTTGGCTAGACTACAGCTACGTGATACACCTGGGCATGAAGCCCACAGTGATTGTCAAATGCCAACTAGAAGAGCATGCTGCAGTGGGAGCCCTGGCTGCCACAAGTGCATCAAACCTACCTCTGCTCCTTAGGCCACCTTTTGGCATGAAAGCAAAGCCAAATTCAAGCTTGAGTCCTGATCTTTAAGGCATTCAGTGGCATGGACCCAGCATGGCTAAAAGATCAGTTAAGGCACAGAGATGGAAACTGTGATCATCAACAACTCCACCACTCTCCAAGAGCAGTGGACCCATCCAGCATGAGGACCATGTTTGTCTGTGGCAAAGACAGGGTCTTCTCTGAGAAAAAACTCTTCCCAGCTGGTGAAAAAAGAAGGGTGTCTAAGATGCTGAGTAATTCCCTTCTTTTGCATATCCTGTCTCTCTGCCAAGACATGAATCAGGGTCACTCTTGGTTGAGTTTGCTTTTGCTTTTTTTTTCTTTTCTATTGTGTTTTATCTTACCAAAAATAGTAACTTTGGTCTCCTGAACCCATGTGAAGTTCTTCGTCTCTTCCCCTGCAATGAAGTCTCCTGATGGCAAGACAAGATGCACTACAGCTAAGAGGTCTTGGCACTCACCAAGATCTACATTTCAATGATAAACACAGAGCCCTCCCTCACAAAGAGATCCTTCAGGAGTCAGTCCAGCAGTTGAACTGAGGATGCCTTGATGACAGACAGACTCCTGCAGGTCCCTGGATGGTCTAATCCAACAGTCTTTACACTGTGCTCCACAGGGAACCAACTTGTGACATAGTGCCAAGGGAGATACCTAAAAATACATTTGTTTCATTATTACCTGTAAGTGTAAGCACAAACTGTATTTGCTGCAGGCTACTGATGGTGAAAGGTTTGGAGGGAGAGGGAGGCAACTGAAAATAAGGTCCCTTCATTGCTGCAGACCTTTTGCCGGGTTTTCCTCTTCCCTGTGGCATGTGGTGATAGAGACAGGCTGCCCCGTGGAAAGTGCTAGTGCTGTTACACTGTGTCTGATTCTCCTAATGCAGACAAGCCTGTGCCGGGGTGCATTAAAATCTGAGCTAGAAACAGATGTGGTCTAGCTTGCTCTCATTTTTGGCAGGCAAAAGAGCAGTAAGGCATACACAAACCCCAGATTACTACCTTTAAAAAACCACGGTAATTTCTCGCAAGTGTGTCAACGTTGTGATACCTTTTAAACTCTCTGTGTTTCTAGTGAATTAACATGTCAGTGCATGTTTTTGAACAGTAATCCATAATGCTTGGGTCTGCTTAAGCTCTTTTTACATCCTGTGTTGCTTCGTGTGCATTTGTCTTCCCATGCATGTCTATATGTCATGTTATGCATTTATTAGGCTCCATAAATAGGCTGGTAAATCATTCAGGGTTCGCTACTATTCTCACATTATTTCCTAATCTTTAACATATGTCAGTGGAAGAGCTTGAGGGTTACCTTTGACATCATAAATTGGAGAGCAGGTTGACATGGGAATGACCTCAAGAAAATCAGACAGTAGAATCACACATTGAGCTCCACAAGAGCCTGACAGGGATAAACCTCTCCCCTGAGCTCCCAGAGCAGGATAGAGAAGCTAAGCCCGGCTTCTACAAACTTCTGCCTGTAAGCACTGGAAGAGAGGGGGGCTGTTTAATTGGAGTAAAAAGTGTGTGCCAACACGTTCAAGGCTTGCTGTAGCAGGTACCAGCGTTTGGGGACATTTCAGGGAGTGATCACACCCTACACTCCTGCATCGGGATTTTGCCGTGAACTTCAGTATAAGACACGCTGGAAACTAAACTACGAGCAGCATTTGGGCTCCAAAAAACCCATCAATGGGCTGGAGCGCAGTGGTTTTCGCACAGCCGGCAGCCTCCCTGTCCCGGTAGGAGCGGCAGAGTATTGGCAGAAAGCGCTTCCCGGTATCGCCTAGAGCCGCAACAGTGCCTGCGGTAACTGGCCTGCGATTCAGCATCCCCTGCAACTACTGCTCCATCGTGCAGCGGAACGCTTCCAACTGCTTCCAGCTGACTGCGGACTCGGTTCCCCCAAAAAACCTCTGGCTGGCTGGTAGCTCGAACTGCAAAACCCGAACAGGCTCGCCGCGCCAGTACCGGCTCAAGGGTGCCGGCTGGCCCAGCACTGACCGAGGCAGGCAGCACGTGCGGCGACAAGAGCCGTATGTCAGCGTACACGAACGGGACCAGCACGTCCCCAGAGCCGNTTTACTTTCTGACAGCGGCAGAGCAGCCCGGGCCGCGGGGCGGCGGTCAGCTTCGCCCCTCTCGCAGGATTAAGTCCGCTCAGCCGAACCCGCATCTGGAGCCACTGTAAGTGCCTTTCCGTCCCCAGCCTTCCGGGAGAGCTTCTCCCCTCCTTTCTCTCTGAGCCACTTCATACTAGCCCGGCGGGCCGTAACCTTTTCGATGCTGGCACAGGGTAAGAGCATCCCCGGCGGGGTGGCTCGGTATGCTGTGCTCGGCAGCACGGGGTCAGCCTCAGTCCCGCGCGAGGCCGGCTCTCCGTCGCCTCCCGTGGGTCAAGGGGCCCCATCCAGGAGGGAGCGGGTGGATAGAGCCCTGTCCTACCATGCAGAAGGGGTCCCGGGGCTGTGCGCGGCCGAACTGTCCCCCCATCGCTGCCAGGAGCGCTGCCCTCCTGGCGGCGGAGCGCGGCGCTTCCACTGCTCTGCCCTTGTAGGGTCCGGCCACCCCCTACTCTCCTCCGTCGGGGTGCCGCAGCCCCGACCGTCCCCTCGGGGCCCACGCTGGCTCCTTCCCGACAAGCGCTGCTGTAGTCTCTCGCCGTTGCTAAACTTAGTCATTTTCCACTCGGGCGAGCGGGGCAGGGGCTGTTTAAATTAGCCGGGATTCGCTGTAAATAACGGCGTTGCGGGCTGCGGCTCAGCTGTCTGCAGGGTCCGGAGGAGAAAGGCGCAGGGAGCAGAGGCGGGGAGGTGTCGCCGGGGAAAAGGAAGGCAGCCCGACGGCTTTTGGACAGTTGGATAAATGATATTTATGTAAGGGCTGGCTCCTGTTTACAGCAGAGCCGACCTCCCTGTAGCGCCGGGGAGAAGCGAGCCGGCCCCCGCGGACGGAGCGAATCTGCCCCGGGACGCCGCTGGCTGCGGCGCGCTGGCGGACGGGGTTCCGGGGACCCGACCGGGAATAACAGACCTGGTCGGGCCGCGGGGAGGGAGCGCCGACCCCGCGGCAGCTCCGCCGGTAGCATCGAGCCTGCCCGGCGCTGGGAGGCTGAGGGCAGAACCGGCTGTCGGGCCCCCGGGCGCTTGCACGGGCTCTCTCGCCCCCCCGGCGCCGCGGACACGGTGCAGAGCGGCGTCCCTCCGTCCCGCTGGGTGCCCGGGCAGCCTGGCCAACTGCAGCGGGCTCCCGACGGAGCCCGGTACAGTCCGCTGCCCCGTCTATTACCCGCTCAACGAGTGCGGCTCCGAGGAAAGAGCCAGCCCGCCAGCGAGGCACCCCCTTGTCCTTCCCCCCGACCTCCTCCTCGGAGCGGCAGTAAGGAACGGGTGCGTCCCGGCTGGCCGCGGCTCCAGCGGGGGAGGGCGACCGAGGCGGGGGCCGATGCCGGCGCTTCGCCGCAGCTGCTGGAGCGGGCTCAGGGAGGGGGGTGGCGGGCCCGGTGCCGCCGAGCGGGGCACACCTGTCGGCCGTTCACCCGGCGCCCCCGCGGCTGGACAGCTGAGGGGACGAGCGGGGAGGGGGCTGGATTCCCCCCCGGCAGCGCCAGGGCCCTGCAGAGGCGCTGCCGGGGGTTGCCGCAGCCCCCCCTCCTCCCTGCTGGGGTTAGGCGGCTCGGGGCAGCAGTCCCTTGGCCGGAGCTCCCGGGGCTCCGCGCCCCTTCCCCGCCCGGCCCGCCGGGTTACCAGTGCAGAGCTCGGCTCCGCACGGGCGGCCGCAGAGGAACACGCTGCTTCAGGACGCCGGGGCCCGGCAGAGCCTGGAGGTGAGCCCCCGGCCGCCGCACCCGCCTGATGCTTTGAGCTAGCGGTGCAGAAATCAAAACTAATCCCTCATCTTCTCCCCGTTCTTTCATCTGGGAGGGAAGGAGCCTCCCGACTGATGGGCCCACGATCCATCCACTTTTTAAGTGGAGTCCAGTGCTTAAAGCAAAGAGAGGAATTTGGCATCTCCCGACAAACTTGTGGGTCTTCCACACCTGGCCCGTGGCCTGGAAGGCAGGATGCTAGGGATGAAATGGCTTTCTCCCATCTACAATTTCAGGAGATGCTAAAAGCAGTTGCTCAGGAAGGTGTCTTTCAGAGTCTCACCTCTGTTCCTGTCCCATCTTCCAAAGACAGGGAAAGGAGCACCTTTTTGGTGATGGGATCAGCGTCTCCTTGCCTCCTGGCACCACGTCTAAGCCCCTCAGCCTGCCGGTGAGCTGAAGGGGATGGGTGTTTGTGCAGGCTTTGATGGTGCCTTGCTGTGAGGGACAAAAGGCTGCCTGCTGGCTCCTGAGGGACTGTCCGATCATGGTAGCTGCTTTCAGTTTTCACAAATGTCTGCTGAAGAAGAGCAGAGTTTGATTTTAATTTTTTAAAATTATATTTCATTAGCAAATTGTCACACCATGCCCAGTGCTCCTCACAAAGAACCTCACAGAGAGACGTCTTTCCCTGCCAGCCTGGAGAGGGGTCTGGGCAAGGGCGGTGGTTTTCCTGCTGTTACTGTAGTTCATGGGTTTGCCTGACCTGCAGCCCAGATTCTGCCCATGCAAACCCACCTATATTCCTGCCCAAGCCACTAGTTTAAAAACCAATATTAATCTTTGTCAGAGAAACTGTTGCAAGCCTCAATTAATATCTATTACATTTCTATAAGAGCTTAATTCAGGCAATTAATAGATCTGCAAATTGTGACTGGATTGCAAAAGTATTGGTTAATGTTCCCTATGGAGAGCTGGCAAAAAAAAAATGATATCTTCTCTCTGTCAGATGCTACCCAAAACCTTGAGATTGAGAGGTGAGGCTGACTTTGGAGACTGCCAAAAAGAAAAAGCCAGAAACCTGATCTAGGAGACCGCTCCAAAAGGAAGATGAGATGAGCAGGGGACATGAGGTCTGTCTCGTGACCTGGCACATGTGCCCTGGCCTTGGGGACAGGGGAGGTACCTGGGTCTGGGAACAAAGTCCCAGATGGGGAGAACTGCTGGTTTCAAGCTGTGCGCCCTGCATCAGGAAGGCAACAGGATGAGACTGTGGGGCCACAGAGGGAGGAGGGTCAGAAACAGGAGGCTGTGGCGTCTCTGAGCAGGCTCAGCTATTTATCTGGCAGTTTAAAAATGGGAGATTGCTATTTACTTAGGGCCTAATGGCAGAGGGGGCAAAGCTCCCCCTCTTGCTGTGGGCCACTGGGGCTGAGGGCATTAGGCTGTGCCAAGGCTGGGCATTTGCTGTTGGCTGGGGAACAGTCTCTACCAGCTGGTATCGAAGTTCGTGCTGAGGCTGTTGGAAGAACTCTCTATTGTCAACACCCAGCTGAAATAGGCTGGGGTTTCGGACGGCTGGAGAAGGAAGATTTCTGAGGCCAGTCCGCCACACTTCCCTTCCTCCTCTTTGTGTGCTGCTCCCCCTCACCAGCACCCCTGCCCTCCTCCCGCCTCACCTCTGAATATTAATGCCTCTGGCAGATTGGATAATAATGTGACTGGGAATTGAATGAAGCTGGTTATTAGCTCTGGGCTTCCTTGGGGCATTTAAGGGAGTCCACAGGCTGATCCTGGAAGCTTGGCAGCACAAGGGACCTGGGCCAGGCTCGGCAAAGGGGGGGAGTCACTTCTGTGGGAAAGGATTTGCTTGAATCCTCATCTCCCTCTGACCCCAGAGGAGGACAGGTATGGCAGCCTGGCCAGAGCAATTCCTGTGGGATGGTTAGCAATAGATCTGTTGGGTTTTGGCAAAAAATTAAATACTAGACTTTTTTTTTTTTTTTTTTTTTTTTTTTTGGAAAAAACAAGGGGCTCTACGTGGGCAGAAGCTAAGAGACATTTCTGTTATTAGGCTTTATAAAGAGGTGGGGAGTGAACAAGGGAACAAGGGAGGTCCCTCTCTTCCCTTCCCGTCAGTGTCAGAGTATTACCAAGCAGATTCAGGAAGAGAGCCAATCCTCTATCCCTGAACAGGAAATTTCCCACTGGTTTGCAGGGTATAGGTTCAGCTTTGGAGTACTCATTTCTGAAGAGCTGAACCTTATGATCTCTCTCCTCAGGAGCCTCCTAGCTTTTCTATACATGGATCTCTGGGTGCTTTAGCACGAAGGGAAATATCCCTGTTGAGCAGAGGAGAAACTGAGCTCTGACAGAATTACCTGATCTGAGTCAGAAATACAGCCTCTGTCCCTTGACCCTCAATCCGATGCTCTTTGCTATTTCCTAAACCGCAGCTCCACCAGAAAATAAACATTTACACCCTTCTGAGTAGTGCAAAAGAGGAGGGAAACCAGAGCTGGATTTGCAGAAACTGATATTAATTTTTTCCATCTGATTTTTCAACTATTGAAAATGTTCTGAGATGCATTAATGGGGCTGTAGTTACTGGGGATCTTAGCAGATCCCCAGCTTGGGGGAGCTGGGTCCTGCGTGCACTAAATTAACCCCTAAAAATCACCATCAGAGCTACTGTGATTGAGACACTTGTTTATAAACCCCTATCAAACAAGTTCACAATCCCAAATCTGAGAGCCTAAGAAATACTTCTTTTGGGAGGATACAGCACATATTCCACTCTGAATCACATAGCACTGATCCTATGGGCTATTCTTTTCAAATAAATACATTAAATTGCTACTTGGGGAGCTTCAATGGTGTGACACAGGCTGGAAGGCTCAGCACCTGCTGAGCTCTCTGCAAAAACTGGAAAAGTACAAAGATGGAATAAAACAAATTACTAAAGGTTCGCAGTTACTTCCACCTCTCTCTTTTCTCTCTCTTTCCAATCCTTCTTCCCCTCAACCTTATTTAAAACAGAAGCAGCCTTCCCACCACCCATTGGCTTTTCTCCCCTTTGCAATGCTGCCATTTATATGAGTCTAATTTTCTTTTTAAAAAGCTGATTATAAATGACCATTGTGAAACATGAGCATTTAACGGTAAATCAAGTTGACCTGTCTGCGTGCGGACATTTTTATTTACTCCTTTTCTTTTAAAAGCAAATAAACATAGAATCCCTCCCACATAAAGCAGCTTCCCACTTAGATTTGAACACAGTTTAAAAGAAATCTCTTTTGTTTTAGCCATTTTTATTTCCTGTTTGTTTCTGAGCTTAGACTTGACAATGAAAACCACATGAAATTCCCTTTTTGTTCCATCAGTTTTATTTTTGGTGCCACAATATCCCAACTTCCAGTTCTAGGAGTTGGGTTTGGGATTTTTGGTTGCATTTATTTCAAGGTTAGTTTTTTAAAAAGTAAATGCATGGATGCTTTCTTCAAAAACAAAATAAATAAGACTTTTTTAGAGGACTGGATGTACCAGGATAATTTTTAAAAATTAGATCGTTATGGTAAATTAATGGAACTATAAAGCTCAGTCTCTGTATGGATCCATAGCTAAGCAGAGAGATATACCAAAGTGATGAAAAATATGGACTTTTGGTCCCATTTAAAAGGTTTTCACAGCTTACTTTGTGTTGTGTGGGTTTTAATAACAGTGCCTCAGTGCCTGAGCTCAGATACGGCCGAGCCGCAGCCCAGGGTGGGAGGCTGGAAAGCCGTTCCCTGCTCCTGGAGCTGCAGGGGAAGTTGCTCTCAGGGTGACAGGGTCTGGGCGGGCAGAGGCATTTTTGGCTGTACAGCCCGTCGCTGGAGCAGGCTGGCCCGTGGACGGGACGTGGCAGCAGCGTTGTGAGATGGCTCACATCCTTCTGCCCCGTCCCTTTTCTCTGCGAGCCGCTTTGATGGGATCGCCCGAGGGCCAGACTGGCTGAGTAATTAGGGCTCTGCAGCTTCCTCTCCTACCCACCCAAACTGCCTACCTCCCAGGGCTCCGCATGGGATGCGGCCTCGAGCAGATGGAAAAACTGAGGATTTGGCGGGGGGGCGGGGAGGTGGAGCAGGGGTGGAGAGGAAAAAAAAAAATAGGCAGACTTTGTACACAGTCCTTAGGCAGCACACTCCCACATTTCAGGATCCCCAGAGTCAAACTTCTTCGTTTTGCTTTTGCAATGACTGTTGCGCCCTGGATTTAGAGACCTTTTGCCACGGCCTCGAGTGGGGCCTCTGGGCGAGAGGCTCCGGGGGAAGGGCTGCTGGCCCTCTCTGCGTGCCCACTCGCCCTCGCTCGCCCCCGATACGCGCGACGTTCGCGGCCGGTGCACGACAGGAAAAGCGGGCGATCCGCGGGCCCGATCCTGCCGGCACAGGCCGCGTGCGAGGCGCTGCGGGAGCGGCCCCGGCAGTGTTTGCTAATTGCCTCCCTCGGCCCCTTCAAACAGCGTCTGGGTAAACAGGCTGACCTTCAGGGCATGTTGCAAGGTCCATAAAGATGGAGTGCGGAGAGGGAGCAAGCTCCAGCATCCCTCCCGGAGCCACCCCCCTCCTGCCCCAGCCCTGCCAGCTGCAGTATCGCAAGGAAGAGGGGAGGGATACTGTGAGCTGAGATCATCCACTTGTTTTATTCACGGCAGTCTTCATTCTGCAAGGATCTTCCTGCCAGAGAGCTTTAAAAAAATTTAAATATAAATTACTTGGGAGGAAAAAAAAAGACAAATTATCAGGAAACTTTACAGTCAAGCACAGCAGACATCGACTCCCTCCAGCAGTGTGGGTTTGCACTGAGACAACACATCCCTCGGAGCAAGCCAGCAGTTTCTGGGCTCTTGTTTCCTTAATCAACAGAGCTGCTCATTGGCCATGGTGGTTGGTAGGGCCATCACAGAACTCCTGGCAGTTACCCCTTTTCCCTTTGCAGCTCTGCAACCCACTGAGCTCTGACAGGTTGTTTTAAAACAACGATCTAGTACCACCCCTCCCTCCCTAAAAATCTTCTTTCTAGCTGGTTTTGCCGAGTTCTGTCATAGAACAAATGTTTATGCTCAAGTCAAAGTTCTCCAGAAAGGATTTCCAGAAGTGCTGATGGATGGCAGACACTGGCAGCTCTACAGTGCACGGAGGTCAGACAGCCATAGCGGTGTGACATGCTGGTGGCAGGGCATCCTTCCCAAGCTTCAACCTCCTGCATCACTCACTTGATGAGGGGCTTTCTTGAGCATGTTTACTAATTGTGAGAATCATTTACATCTTCGATAACATCTGATTCATCCACTGCCCTCCATCTGCATACAAATCTCCTGACAGCAGCTGGAGTCACAGAGCTATCTGGGCGTCCCTAAAATGAGCCAACTTTACAGCCACAGAGATAGAGAAATGACCCTGCCCAGCTTCTGCAAGCACAGCCCCCATAGGAATCAGGCCAGTTTCCTTTGACTGCCAGAATAATTAGTCAAATTTATACAATCGCCCAACTAAATACAGCAACACATACCAATCTGCTGATGCCAGGCCCTGGTGGCCTTTGCTGCTGCATGAGCAGCGCGTGTCCGGCCCTGAGCTGCAGACAGGCTGCCTGCACCTCTCATTCCTGCCCGGGATCCTGGCTTGCAACTGTCTCATCTTGCTCCTGGCTCCTGGCTCTGCAAGAGCAGATCACAATCCCTTGTACACTGTGGCTGTGCAGCTATTTCTCTCATGCAGATGCAGGCAGATCTCTCAGTAGTGGCACAGCTTGCTTTGGAGCCAGCCTGACAAGGGCAGGTGGGGATGAACAGTCAGTATGTTCTGGCCAGGCCAGTGCTGGCACTCTACTTTAGCAGGTCCTTTATTTCAGTTGCAAGATTTTCCCAGGCAGAATTTCTTACTGAAATCAGTCTTTTTTCTCCCTTCCCCAAAACAAAGAGATTAATTTCCCTAAAGGACTTTTCATCTTCCATAACTGCAGACTGTCCTCTCACTCCCAGCACTCCTGCATGGTGGATCCACACCATACCAGCAACTTTATGCGATTGAAAATTGTTTGGGCAAAACTGAGGTTTTGCTGATTTATTTTGTTCCAGATACACAAAATAATACACTAAATAAGCCATAACAAAGTGTAGCCTTATTACTATAACTGCGCAGTCTGACAGAATGAAAATCCCAGTCCTGGTTGATAGATCCAAGGTGCCAAACACCCCACTGAGGCGTAGCGATCAAGGGACACTGGAAACACAGCTGGACACAGTGAGACCTGAAGTACAATGCTTACAGGAATGCAAGGACTAGGAACGTTTGGTTTAGGGAAAAAAACAACTTTGCAGGAAGTCTGGCAGGGCTTTTCTTTTGTAATAGGATTAGCAATTTGTTTCCAAATTTTGTGTGCCATTTCAGAAACTATCCAGGTATGCTAAGGATAGCACTGAGGTCCAAAGATACTATTGCAAAGATTTTGCTTTAAGCCAAGCCCAAGGACATTACCCTGCCTCTGCAGAGCCCAATGCTCCAGCTTGGCAGGGTCTGCACCAGTCCAGGGGACTGCAGATACACCTGTTGGGGGGAACGATGCACTGTGTGTGGGGCATGGTGACATCAGGGCGCTTCCACAGCACAGGGGCACAGTGCAGCCCATCAAATAAGCGAACGGGACACATTCCATTGTGGGCTTTTTTTGCTGTGGACATGGGTATGGAGCTGTCAATCCTTGGGACATTTCCATTGTGATAATCCTCCGGAATACAGGCAGTTTATTAACCCTCTGCTGCCCAGAGCAGAGGTTTCAGCCATCATCCTCCTCTATAGCTGGAGGTTCACGTCAAAGCGAAGGAAGCGAGTAGCCTGATCCCATCTTGCAGGCTGCCTCCAGCCCCCAGGAGATGCATTAGGCAGTGTCCAGCATGATTGGGCATTTTCCTAGCACCTCTTATCTGAGGATCTGAAAGCACTTAAAAGAATTTTGCTTCATTACCTCCAGATATGCTCATTTACATGATTTCTGAGATGAAGGATACAATCCCAGAACAGTCAAATAGTTTTACCTACATTATAAGACAAGTCAGGGATACGATTCCAGAACAGTCAAATAGTTTTACCTACATCATAACGCAAGTCAGTTGCAGCACCTTACCTCCTCACTCTCTTCCCACCTCACATTATTGGAAACTTCTTCTTAGAGCCATGCACAAAAAGAGAAATAACTTGGACCCCTCATCAGAGAGCTCTCAGGTCCTTGCTGCTGGCTGTGGCCAGGAAGCCTGGCAGCAAAAGCATGGGCTACTGCAGTTCCATAGCACCATGCACGGCTCTCAGTGTTCTGCAGCCCAATCCATGTGTGGGGCAGTGCCAGACCACTTGCTCTGACAACAAAGCCACTAAGTGCCTCAGGGAGCTTTGGCAATTCCTACTGATGAGAAGAATAAAACTCCTAAACCGTGTTGCAGGCTTCAAAGCAGCACACACCGCTACGAAGCCATCCTCAGGAGCTCAGGGGTTAGTGCCCAGCTGTAGGGACTAAATCGAGAAATAAAGTTTATTATAACCTGTGACTCAGCCCTTGCTGGAGGTCGATGATCCACTTCTGAGTGTGCACCCGAAACCACTGCTCAGGCAGCCTGAGGCTGTGCACAGCCTGATGTTTTTGGAGGCAGGCAGCTTGCTCTCCTGTCCCATAATGGCCCTGTGCTCCGGGTCACCAGTTGGCTGCTGCTGTTTATCTTCCAGTGATTAATGATTGCTCTTGGTTCCTGCTGCAATTCCATTAAGATTAGAGATTTAAAGCTACACTGAGATGTTTAGCAGTGGGTGACCTTGGTCTCCCCATAGTTATATTTCTATAGTCTCGAGGAAACAAATATTAACTCATTTTGCACCCCATCCTTCTTGCTTTCTAGCAGCAGGGAAAGAGCCACTCACAGGCAGCACTTGTTTTGGCCAGCAAAGAGAATCTGATTCTTGGTTGCTGCACGATTCATGTGCTGTGCTGGTGTGGCACTTGTAATTCCAGCCCACAGGCACTCTGATGGCACCATTGCCTGAACAAACATGTATCCAGAGAACAAAATGCTCTTCCAAGAGGGAACAGGCACAGTCTCAATCGCTTCCTCTTTGACAAGGGGCAGGGGAGGAGGCAGGGGATGTTCCACCTTAGCTCAGCCCCTCACTGGGCCCAAAGCACAGAGGCAGATCATCTTCCTGAAAATGTAAATTTAAATAGAGTTCCAAATGTTTGTCTGTCGCTAAAAGTAAGCCGGCACACAGGGAACATGAGCATGGGAGGAGTGAAGCAATCAGCAGTAGTTTGACTTCTGCGATTGATGGAGCAGGAAGAGACAGCTCTGACCCTAAGAATCTGGTGTAACATCATACCTTCACCTCAGGGGATGCAAGAAAGAAAGGACACTTCCCCCAAAATGATTGCGGAGCACCTTTCAGCCTGAGGGATCACTCTGAACTCTTTGTGGAGATCAGCAATTCCAAGCAGAAGATTCAGCTACTATGGCCCTGGCTGGAGGCAGAAACTCACAGATCCACAGGGCTCTGCTGATCTGCTCGAGAGAGGCCAGCTTAGAGCTTCCTTCCTATCCTTAGGTCATCAGTGGTCATTGTGCTGCTGCCTTGGAACCTGAAGCATCAGGTCCTTGCTGAAGCACCCCTGCATTCCCATGGGAAGTCAAATAACATCAAAACAACGCAAGAGACAGCTTTTCACTTCCAGATCAACCTGCCAAAGCAGGTCCAGCAGGAAGCCTGATCCCCAATGGTAGTGCAGAGTCGAGCAGCACACACAGTCGAGCAGCAGTCGAGTCAGTCTCTAGGCAGCTCTCAATGGGCCAGACCCACATCACAAAAGCCACACCTACAATTAGCCCTGCTTGGCTTGGAGTCAGCCTTTTCGTTTCCTTCCTACCCTTTCAAAGAAAAAAAAGAAAAAAAAAAAGCAAAAGCCTCTTTATGCCCAGATGATGGAGCAGTGTATTACTGAGAACCAGGAGATGGGTCACAGGGACCTTTGTTTCTCTTTTCAGGTAAAAAAGGTTGCCCTCCTCAGGAAGGAGTGTCCTCCTTCTACTGCCCAAATGGCCCTGGCTTGGGCAGTTAGGAACTGACACAGAAATAGAAAGGGGGTGCATTTGAAAAGAAAAAAGACCTAGAGTCAGGACTGCTCTTCCCCTACCCTCCACCATGCCCAAGGAGCAGGGATGGCAATTCCCTGTCTGGCTAGAGGGTCTTGCACAGGTGGCCACTGCATGTTCACATGGGCAGCAAGGAGAGGACACACATGGGCAGTGACTGGAAGAAGAGATGTGTTTGTTACAGGTTTAGGAACCTTTATCTCAGGAGCAATAACATACATTGATGGAAGGAGTTACAGGTGCTGGAGCAGACTGGGAGCCACGGCTAGCTTTACAAAACTGAAGCCTCTGAGCAATCCTGGCTGCATGTTGCTAGTACAGCAGCTGTGCCTGAAGAAACTGTTCTTTTATTTTAAAAGAAAGTGAGATGAAGAGTCAGGTGAAGATGGTAAATTTGATTTTATCTAAAAATGGTTTTGAGGTGCCAATTTCACTAATTCCTTGAGACTGGGCAAACAACTTAGTAGAAATGCCATGATGGTTTAGAGTTGACTTTCTTAATGTCTCTGCCTACAGCAAGATCTAGCAATGTGGATGAAAGCTCCTTTTTTTAAATCCAAAAGGGCTAATCTAGAAGAATACCTTGCAGCCTTTTGTGTCAGTAGCATGGGGTTGCCTTTGGGTAAATACATTGGTACAGAGCTCACGTGCTGTCCCTATTGCAGACTTTTCCTGCTTTTATAATCATGTTGAGCAGAACCCTCTCTCCCCTTGTTTTTGCTTCTCCATGACCTGCTCAGAGCAAACTGAGAAGGCCTTCCTTGATGCCACCACATATGGCACATGCAATAGGTTATGCAATTACGTATATACATACAACATCTCCTCTCTCAAATCCTCCTGCTTTTAAATTCCATTCACAAAGCACACTTGTGCTCAACCACAAGTCCCAGTTTAAACTTGAGTATTGGCCACACTTCATAACCAGTTTTAATCTAAGTGCCTGCTGTAACTCTGAGGCAGGCCAAGCATGCTCTGTTGTGTCCAGAAGCTTGGCTGAACTTTGCAACCACTGCACTGGTGTAGCCCAGGATGGGGCATAAATTTTCAATATCAGGACTAGGTTCTCCTGAGCCTTGTACCTTGTGTTGTCATTTACACCTATAGAACCTTACCTATGTAAGATACTCCCCCCATGTTTTCCTATCTTCACTCTAGTTTGCACAGATGAAAGCAATGCAAGATGTGGAAAAAAGAGCAAACAGGACCCTGCACAGGAGGACACTGTCCTTGAGTTACAGCAAGGCAAGAATCTGAATTCCTCCTTAAATCGTCCAGTACAGAGTCAAGCCCTAGAAGAGAGGAAATTGTGCTTGACAGATGCAATCATATGCAAATGGCTGTAGAAGAGGGGAAATTATCATCTACAAACATTGGGCAGAAATTCCATCTGCTGCAGACTCAAGAAGGGCTCTTAATAAATTCTGAGACAGCAAAGTGACACACATCTTAATCAAGACTTAATCCATGGAATTAATTCACTGCGCGTTTCTGCATAATTCTGAGAGTAATGCTAAAAGCCATGGCAATATCAGCAGCAGATGGACTCCCCTACTCCATGCAAAGGTATTAAAGAAAACACAGCCCCTGTCACATCACTTCATGTATGTACACATGGCAGAATGCAACAGGGCTGTGCCTGGCTGCTGCCAGGAGCTTAACACAGCCAGCAGACATCAAAGGTTAGGTTTGCCACGAAGTGGAGATGGAAACCAGCCTCATGGCAAAGCCAGAGTCCTGTCACTTCTCTCCCACAGGAGAGGAGAAGCCCAGAGCAAGGCAAAGGTCTGAGAAACCAGAACCAGGTCTTGGTTCATTAAGTGCTGCTTCCAGAGAGCACTGACTGAGGTTAGTGTTGAGACTGCCCCATCAGTATCTGGGAGAGGTAGTGAATGGAGGTCAAGCAAGGCGAGGAGCAAGGAAAACTGCAGGGGTTTTTGAGTAGGATCTGCTGCAGAAGCCAGCCAGATAACCTTTAGAAATGGCTCCTTTCTCTCTCATCACAGTCTGGAAAGCACACTACAGGTATGGGGATCAGCCCTGACAAGGCCCTGGCAGCAGCCTTGTCTGAATTGACTAAAGAAGGCTTTGGACAGCTCTGAAAATACATTCTTAGTCACTGTCATCCACCTCCAAATGAGGTGCAACAGCTATGTGATTAATCTCTTGTTTACATGTCTAAAAACTCACACAGACCCGACTGTCTTCAGCACGTTCCCTCCCTGATACTCATGGATTTAAGGGGCTGGGCAATCCCTCACCACCCAGAATCCAGCCTTCACAACTGATCTCCACCTAAAGTTTGAAAGTCCCAAACACCTGGTTCAAACTTCCCTAAAGCCAGGGGTCCCACATCCTGACACAGTGCATCAGCTGTTGTGTCTTAGAGGAAAAGGATCCCTAGCTGTGAAGGTGAGGTATCAGCTGGGGGTGGCCAAAGTTTCAGAAGCTGCTGTGGTCCCCTCAAAGTGACCCAGCCTTCATAAACTGCACCAGTGGCAGTGAAACATCTTGCATTTTGCTGGGTTATGATCCAAAATTCAGATTAGGGGCTAACACAGGGCCAGCTCTCCTTTCCAAGGGGATGTGGCCAGACTTGGAACACTTACTGCCTCATACTTGCCTCTTCATGAGCATCCAGTGTGGTCCAGAACAAAGTGGTGCTCTCAGGTGAGCTCCTTTAGGCAATACAGGTGGAGGGTGCAGGGTCTATAAGGAAGTGAATGATGAAAAAAATTGATCTTGGGACAGAGAGGTGTGAAAAGAGGTGGCAGAAGAGTCACAGTGGTTCCTGCAGTCATGGGGAGCAGTACTGACAGATTCCCAGCTGGGATGCTTTCAGCCAGGGAAGATGGCTCACTGGCACAGGCCAGTCTCTTGAGGGAATATGGGGAGCCTCCAGTCAGGATGATCTAAGGCTGGAAGCGAGCTCCTGCTGCAGCCAGGATCACTCATTCCCAGGCACCTAAGTGTGTGAAATGTGATTCCCATGTTAATTCAGGTTCCAGAGGTCCTTGTATACCCCAAAGTAGTCCACTTGCACTGCCTGGGTCTCTGCTTGTAGCAGTGGCTGTGCAGGCAGACATGCCTTCCCCTGAGTTCCAGGCCCAGGAATGCTTTTCTTTTGGGATGTGTGCGTGTAGCACTCTCTGGACAGCTTTACTTAGGCTTGGCCAGCTTGTGGAGAAACAAGGGAGAAAGAGGAGGGAAGCTGGGCAGGGAGGATGGGAGAGGTGGGATGACTGGGGAAGGTGCTAACAGCCCTTGGCTGGCCCAGAACCACTTCCTCAGATCTCCATTACACAGCATGCTCCCGGCGTTGCTATTTCAGTCTGAATGTCACCTATAAATTGGAGGCTCTTTCTCTGAAGGCTGCAAATAGAAGTGTCACTAGATGATCTTTGATTTATAGGGAAGCTCAGCAGAAAGCCCAGCATGTCCATTTTCCAGCCAAGAAACTCCAAGGTGTCCAAGGATCATACAGGGATCCTTTGCTTTTCCTAGACCTTTCCTCAAGGCATGTCCCTGTTGGAGGTGGTGAGGAGAGGTCACACACATTCATCTCCCTGATCACCCTGTGACTACTGTTTTTCAGATTCCTCCTTCTCCACCACCCATCCCTGCCCCATGGATTTCAACCTGCTGGCAGACGCGGAGGCTCGCAGCCCAGCCTTGTCTCTCTCGGACTCTGGAACTCCTCAACACGAGCACAGCTGCAAAGGGCAGGACCACAGTGGTGAGTGCAAGGCTCAAGATGCAAGAAAGACCCTGACCCATCCTTGTGGGTGGATCTGGGTGGCCAGTGGCTTGCAGGAGCTGGCTGCAGTGCTCCTGGAGGGACAGTTTCCCATTGTACTGGGAGCCAGAAAAATGCCATAGCAGCATGGCTGTCCCAACAAGCAGGGGAAAGGCATAAGGGTCCATATTGCAATGGCAACTATTGGGAGGGTGAGAACACCATCCCAGTGGCGGGGTCATCTGGCCCTGGCTGCAGGAAGCCACTGCTTACAAGGGCACAGCCCATGGCAGGCCAGTGCCAGGCAAGTCAGGTCATGGCCCAATCAAGATTTTATTGTATTTGCCTAAACAGGATCCCCAGAGCAGGAGAGCTCTCGCCACAACATAGAAAGTATCCGAGGTACAGAAGGCTACACCTAATTTTAAACTGCTCTTTTATTTTTTTTTATGTCTGTTTAAATTGTTTAGGTTTAAACTTACCATGGTAAAGGTAAACCTTAGACTGAACTTTCCAGGTTCCAGCAATAAGATGAAAGGGAAGTCTTGCTCCTGCTTTAACTGAAAAAGCCTCCTCACTTGTGCCTTGGTGCACTGCTCTGCTGCTCTCCCACAGAGGTGCCTCTGACCATTCCCAAAGGCTGAACAAACCCTTAACCTGCTAAATTCTTTATCAGGCTCTGAATAAGAAACATCACCATTCACACCTGTTCAGAAATCAACTACCAAGTGCTATGGTTTCCTCTGGATTTTACATCTGTTTGGTTACCACTCCATTCCTTGTTATTCTGGATGTGTCAGGACAATGCAAAGCTGCTTCTGCCAGTGCCAGCACGATGGAGTGAGGGCCGGGGACAGCTCGCTGCTCTCTGTGTAAAGCCTCCAGGCTCACCCGCATGCAAAAGCTAATAAGGATAATGATGCAGATTAAAATTCCCGAGAAAGTATCGTGAAGGGAGTTAGGCTGGGATAACAAGAGTCAGAGAATCCACCCGACAAATTCCCCACTGCACGTGTACCTTAGCTGGGCACATCCCCAAGCTCAGTGGCTCCTTGTCAGCTGCTTTGGATGCATGGCAGTGTCTCCATTCAAGTGGCCTTCCCTATTGAGCCCACCCTGGCATGCTGTAGAAGTGCCGATTTAGGCACTGACTTTTCTTTCCATTAGGCATGAGCAGCTAATTCCAGCTATGGCCACAGTCGTTTCACTGAGTGGGCGAACGTGTACAAGATATATTCCACAACCTATTTTGGGGTGACAGTAAACGTTGGATGCCTGACTACATCACTCCCCACTGTCTTAAGTGGTCTAGAAATAAAATGGTTCTAGGGGGTGACTGTCAGCACTACCTGTGTGCAGATGCTGGAAGCTTGTGCCTTTGCACCAGAGGCTGATGGCAGCCATGCATCAGCAATGTCAGGCAGAATAGAGCTGGCTACCAAGGGCTGCCGGGCACAGGGGCAGGGCTGCACTTCTGGCACTTCTTGACTCCCCTCAAGAGAGCAGCCTCCCTACTCCTCCTTGGCCCTTCTTCATTCACCCACACAGTAAGAGATCCTGAGCAAGTGAACACAAACCTTGCTTGTCTGAGTTCAGCACTCAGGGATCTCAAGTGTCCTCCAATAGTATGGCATGGTTTGTGACACCCCCTTCTGTTAGGTTTCATCAGGCAGCACAGGTCAGGGGAGAGCAAGGATGAGGAGTAAGGCAGGTAAAGAACTGCCCCACATCTCCCCATATCGTGCTCCTCAGCATGGGCACCCACATCCTTTCTGTGGGCTCCTTTCTTTCCCTGTATTGCCAGGGTTTTGGTCCTGACAGAAACCAGTCAAAACTCTACACCTTTTACAGAGGACACTTCTTCCCTGCTTGTAGAAGAAGCAGAAAAGAGATGACACACAGAAAGAAACACGGGTAACAGATATGGAAACAAAGAGGACACCAAGATGAACTGCAGAGATTTTTCAAGGCTCAAAGTTAGGACTCCTACTTCTCCTTAGACTTAAGATTTATGGGAAGTAGGTATACCAGAGGGTGTTGAGAAGATGAATGCCAAAGCAAGATACGTTGTGATCTCTTTCACCCAGATGTAGCCCATAAACCAATTGTGTCGTCACTCCATTTTCTTTCTCTATTGGTACAGTTTCTTCCTGAGTGAAGAAGGGCAGTCCTGGGCAGGAGTTCCTGATTAGGGCATAGCCTCCTGCTTCACACAGCCCTTTTGGAAATGAATATTTGTCAGGGACTTTGGTGAGAACACATCCCCTGTATGCATCAGGCTCCTAATTAACCCAGGCTCAGCAGATGAACAAACAAACCAAATGTTGTCCGTTCATCTGTATTGAGCCATTCCTAATAATTAGCTCAGATGGGTGGCATCACTCCCCATTTAATCCCTTTTGGAGATGGATAGTGCAGGAATCTCCCACATCCAATACTGGTTTAGAGCACTGAGCTAGAGAAATCAGTTTAATCTCCTTGGCAAGCACTGCTATAAAAAATCCACATTAAGAGCATGCTTCCAAGAGTTCTGCTGAATATGGGATCCACAAACAAAGATGCTCATGAAAATGAGAAGGGTACCACAGAACCACAACCAAGCTCTTTCATTCCACTTTTCAATTCCTATGGGTTTTTCAAGAGTGTGCTGAGAAAGTTCTTGTACAGGTACACCCTGGGTGGAAACACAAACTGGATTTGGTGCTGGGAACAGGACATGGCACCTTCCTGGCACCTTCAGAAGAACCAACTTTTATCCTGCTGCTGTGAGCAATGGCCATCTCGCTGTCCTTGCATTCACATTCCTGCTGGTGGATAGCATCAGACGTGCTACGGAAGCACAGGTGGCTGGTGGGGAGCAAACCACTGAGAACAGTTTGGGAGCTATTTGCAAAAATTTCTATTTAGTTTAGCTGACTGTTTCCCATTGTAAAAGAACACCTCCTTTCCCTGCTGAAGACCTGATTTTCATTTGGAAATGCTTCACCTGGCTTCTAGGTCAGAGGAAGGAGTTGAACATCAGAAATTATTTACTTTCACCAGAATAATTTTCCTCAATGGTGACTTGTCTTGATTCCCAGCAGAATTAAACACAAGCTATAGCTTTCTTTCATCATAAAAGGAAGTGTCACGTTTGAGCAGTTGGGCACTCTGTGGAGGAGAACTAAATGGAAGATATTTGTATTTGCATTCTGCCCCTATTTGCATTTTGCCGGCTTGTATTTGCACAGCTCCCGAAAAGGGGTGTGGCACAGGGAAGCAGCTGGCTGCCCACCTCCACCCACAACAGCCAAAAGCTCAGTGTGCACACATGGACTCGATGCCCAGAAGGAGGCTGAGCTGTACATTTCAGTGAGATATCAGTGTGAAGACTGGAGAGTTTTGAGATGTTCATTTAATGTGCAGTGAAATGAAAGACACTGCCTCTAGGAGAGGGATCTGTGAGTCAGGAGAAGGGCAGAGGCAGAAAGACAGAGATGCTGGAGTACTTCATGGTAAGGTTACAGAGAGGCCTTTCCCTATTTTTAAAAAAATCAAAATATGTGCACCTAAGTAAGAATGTAAAAGAGCAAGAAGAGGAGTGATAATTTGTGCTCCTCAGGTTTAATTAATTGAAGAGCCTCAGCTTGCTATCGATTTGCAATTTACCTTTTCCCATCACTTGCCCACAGAAACACTACTGGCTCTTTTGCTGTATCGTAAGTGTCAATTTCTATTCAGTTTTCCTAAAGGACACCTTAGGCAGAGTTTTAAGCAGAGTAAGAACTTTCTGATCTGGGTAAGTTCTGCCACTATCCCCCATGTGAACTGTGATAAATGAAAACCAAATATTGGAAGTTTGGAAAATCTAAATCCAGTCACTTGGAAGCTAACACCTATTATGGCAGTTAAACAAAGGGAAGCTGTGATGCATGAAGGAGCCATTGGTTTTGGTGCTGGGTGGATGCCTGCTTGCAAAGACAAGGGAGGGAGATGGGACCACTCCTGGTGGCTGCAGTGGAAGGGGACCTCACTGAGCATGCACTGGCTGCCCCAAGGATAGGCTCCCCAAGTGCATGCAAGCCCTCAAATTAACTCAGGGGAACTCTCCCATCTTTCTGTTTCTTGCACAGACACTGAGAAGTCCCAGCAAAACCAGACAGACGACTCCAACCCTGAAGACGGCTCGCTCAAAAAGAAGCAGCGGAGGCAGAGGACGCACTTCACCAGCCAGCAGCTCCAAGAGCTGGAAGCCACTTTCCAGAGAAACCGTTATCCAGACATGAGCACCAGGGAGGAGATTGCAGTCTGGACCAACTTGACAGAGGCACGAGTCCGGGTAGGACTGCAGCCCTTCCACCTTCCTGGGCCTAAGCTTGTGGGGAAGAAGCCTGCTGTGATACATGACCAAGCTGTTCCCGGATCAAGGAAGGAATTAGGAGCACTAGAACATTTCCCTGTCTTGGAAACACCTCACCAGGGTCTGCACTTGAGATTTGACACATCTCACCACACACATACCCCATGGTGGTGGTGCCTTTCCCATCCAGGGCCACCTTGCAATTATACAGGTAGATACAAAGCCCAGGCTCTGCCTTACAGAGCCTCACCAGCTGGCTGCCCTGACCCAGCAGACCCCTTCCTTGCAGTACCATCACTCCCCAGCCTTACCCTTGCTGGAGGGCACTCTTTTGGGTTCCCAAACCAATGTGCAGTCACAGGCACAGTGTGGCAGGGCTCCAGCTGGAGTGAGAGCTTCTCTCTGCTACTAGAAATATGAGTTAGCAGCACCATGAATAGCCTTCCAGCAGCTTCCATGCTCTAGGAAGTTATATTGTTTGAACCCCTCTAACACTAACAGATTTTCCTGTTAGAAGACGGACTTACAACACTCCATTCCAAGCCAGTCCTGAGGTAAAGTCAAAACAAGAGAAGTTGTTTCCTTTGTTCAGCAGCTCTCAAGCCACATCCTCCAAATACTTTGCTCCCAAGTCACACAACCCCAACCCCTCCTCCTGGCTGTGGTCACTTGGATAAACAGCAAGTATTTTCCTCTCCTTTTTCTGTATTAAAGGGCATCTGTTTGTTGAGTGAGGTGGGTTATTCTGTGTGTTGTGAAATGACAGTGGTTTGGGGTTTTGTTTGTTGGCTGAGGACCACCTGGTGATTCCTGCTGGGAGATGACCCTGAAGCCCAGACATCTTGCTGCAGCTCTTTCCTGATGCTCAGCTCCCCATCTCCCTGGGACCATCACCAGGCCTTCAACAGCACTTGTCTTGCTGGGCGAAGAAACCAGGGCAAGGCCCCTTGCAAAGACAGCCAGAGCAATTCCCATGCCCTCCCTCTCTCTCTCTTGCAGGTCTGGTTCAAAAACCGAAGAGCTAAGTGGAGGAAACGAGAGAGGAACCAACAGGCCGAATTGTGCAAGAACAGCTTTGGAGCCCAGTTCAATGGACTGATGCAGCCTTATGATGACATGTATTCCAGCTACTCCTACAACAACTGGGCCACCAAGGGGCTTGCCAGCAGTCCGCTCTCAGCCAAGAGCTTCCCATTCTTCAACTCCATGAACGTCAGTCCCCTCTCCTCCCAGCCCATGTTCTCCCCACCCAGCTCCATCACCTCAATGACCATGCCTTCATCCATGGTCCCTTCTGCAGTGACCGGAGTACCGGCCCCTAGCCTCAACAACCTGGGAAACATCAATAACCTGAACAGCCCGAGCCTCAACTCTGCTGTCTCATCCAGTGCCTGCCCTTACGCCTCAACAGCCAGCCCCTACATGTACAGGGACACGTGCAACTCCAGCCTGGCCAGCCTGCGGCTGAAGGCCAAGCAGCACGCCAACTTCACCTACCCAGCGGTGCAGACAGCAGCTTCCAACCTGAGCCCTTGCCAGTATGCCGTGGACAGGCCCGTATGAAGGGCTGCCCTCGCCAACCAGGGACTTGACCTTAGCCTGACAAAAGGAGATCTTTAGCCCTGCAACAGTGTACGTCCTGCAGAGAATGAGAGTGAACATGAGAGCATAAGAGGGAGACGGGGAGAGAGAGAGAGAAAAGAACGAGCAGGCAGACGAACCTTTATGAAGATTTGTCTATTGTATGGTGAATTTTGACTGTCTTTCCCCTTCAAAACCCCTTCCCTTCTTGCCCACCAAACCTTCTCCTCCATGGTAAAATAAACCAAAACAGTCTACTGGAAGCCCCGTGGGGAAATAGCAGCCCCAATGTGCAGGGTGCCTGACCCATGGGCAGCACAACCAAGTATGTTTCAATCTGCCCCTCCAAGCCCCACGGGGTGAGCCCCCCAAATCCCTGGGACAGCACAGGCAGCCTCACACCACCCCTGCAGGAAACAGCCAGAGACAGGACAGCTTGAGAGGGGCTGCCAGTTGGTGCTTGGCTGAACCATATTCTCTGCACATGTGCAAGATTTTGATGAAAGATATCTTGCCCACTTATCTATCATACAGCCAGTAAGGAAGCCTTGTCTCAGTCAATTAGCATCTCTTTATAATGGATATATACATATGGCCCTTCAGACTTGAAACCTTTAGGAGCTGGGTGTTGTAAGAATATAAAATATATGTGTGTGTATATATATATATATATCTTATATATATGCACATACATATAGAGATATTAAAATATGCTTTCTTGTTTTATATGTGAAATAACCTACAAAGTAGACCTTAAACCAAAAACCCTGTAAAGGAAGCACATCCACCAAGGCAGTGTCCTGGCTGTCATGCTTTATTGCTTCAGTCATTTCAGTCAGACACACTGCTGCCAGCATACACCCTAAACATCCCCATTTGCAACAGTCAGCTCCTCCTTGCACATCTCCTTCCCTTCCCCAAATCCCATTTCCAAAAAGGATAATAAAAGTTGGCACAAACCCTTTAAGCTTCTGCTTGTGTGGTTATTGAGAGCACAAACCTGCATCTGAAGATTCTGAAATCAAGAGCCAGCAGCCCAGGCTAAGGTGAGCATCCTCAGAAGCACCAGCAAGAGGCAGTCCTAGCTGGAACTGGGGCTGAGGTTTGGAACAGTAGTCCATGTTCCTCACTTACATACCTGGCTCCTCAGAACAACAAAAGCCCACAGACATGGTAGGAAGAGGAAAACAAGCCTCCCTCCCACTCCCTCTCTGCATGGACCCACTGCAGCAGGAAGGTTGAGCCTCTTCTGGCTCAGGTTTCCCCACTGTGCAGGATGGGGCCAGTGCCTTTGGGCTCCCACAGCCCAGGGCAGGAGAATCCCCCCAGGCACTCTCGCTCCAAGCAGTGGTCCCCAGGGGAGAGGCCAGATACAGCAATCTGCCCTGCTCAGTTTCTGTTGGGAAAGCTGTAAAGCAGAGGTGCTACACAGGCACTTGGAAAAGCTGCTGCTTCAGCCAACACAGAGGGAGGCAGCAGGTCCCTCTGAGGGCCTAAGGAAGCTCTGCATAGAGACAGGGAGCAGGACATCTCTACCCAATGCAATCACCTTTCCCTTCATCAAGCACAAGTTCCAAGGGGAAAATACAACTCCAATATTTTACTTTCCTCTTTAGACAGAAAAAAACAGTCCTAAGATATCTTCACAACAAACTGTCCTACCAGAAAGAATAGGACAGGCAAATCTGGCATAACCCATGTTCTGCAACATCAGCAGCATGCAGAGAGAAAGCAAGTTCTTTGCTAAGAATAGATCCTCACTAGGAGACAATAAGAGGTTCTCTCACAAACCAAGCATATAAACTGCTCAGTCTTTGCCAGAGCCTCTTCCACAGGGAGCAGTTGCTTCTGAAGGTATTTGTGAGCAGATGCTGAAAGCAGTCACAGGTGTCAGCCCACCCTCACTTTAACAAATTATTCTTTGCTCTGAGCTAATCCAAAATGAGGGAGCCAAGATATCCTGCACAGAAACAGCTACCAGTGGAAGGGTTCAAAGGTCAAGTGTAAACATATAAACATAGACACAGTGCATACAAGACCATATCTTTCATTGTAACCTGGATACTACCTTGCTGCTGGGCACCAGTGGTGTTGAAGGAGATGCAGTGGTTAGTGTCCATTCTGTGCTGGGGCTGCCGTCCTGCAGCCTCTCCACCAAATACACGCCTCATCCTGATGCTACTGTGCTTAATTCCCTTCTCTGACATGACTCTTCCATCTGCAGGAAGAAGGGCCTGGGTTTCTCTAACACCCTCTCCTCCACTGAGTCCAGCTCATAGCTACGTCCACCTTTTCCTCCTGGTAACCCAAGACAGGTGGTGCCACAATCCTCTCCTACTGTCTTGATGAAGAGCTGAGCTCTTTCCCCTCTTCCTCCTCCACACTGCCCCTCCACACTGTGCTTGGTGGTTCTCTATGCTGCTTGTGAAGATCCTCTACTTGTCCCACAGAAAGATGATGTTTGGCTGGAGGGGAGCAGTACAAGACTGGCTGCTGCTGACTGTTGCAGGATTCAGTGGATGAAAGGTATGTCCAACTATGCTGAGCAGAAGGCCAACTCCAGCACATGGTTCTCATTATCTCCTCTGGGAGCCAATGGGGAAAAGTCAAGACCTAGTTTAGGTCCTAATTTTTCAGCCTGAGGTTTTTTCATGCAGTCATTTAAACTAACATTACTCCAGACCTCTCTGATTCCTGAGCAGGACAGACTCAGTTCCCACACAAGGTAACTGGTACATGTGGCCAGCAGCTCTGCAGCCTGGTTAGTTGGCTCAAGTTTTTCCTTCCCATGCTGTATGGAGAAGATGGTGAGGTCTGTTTCTGCAGTCAGAGGTATTGCACCATGTAGGATCCAGATCAGATGGCAAACTACACACCAGCTCTGAGCTGAGAGCACTTTGTACAATGGTACCTAACAAGTGACACAACCACAGGAAAAAACATCTACAGAAAACAGAGATGGCCAACAGCAAATAAATAATTGAGCAAGCTGGCAGCAGAGTGTTCTGGGAGAGGTCCCCTGACAAATGCCACCTGTCTTCCTGGGGCAGCTAAGCCAGTTCAGCCTTCCATGTTCAGCTTCTTCCCCACGGGGCCAGGGCTTGGACATCATGCTCTCTGGTCCAGCACAAACACAGCAGGTGTTCTACAGACCCTACCCAGGACTTCTTTCTCACAAGCCCCCAGTACCTCCCCAGATGTATCTTCTTGTTACTGCAACCCCAAGCATGTGATTCTTAGCAGGATCCTACTTATTTTGGAGACCTGTTAGGGAAATAACTTTGTCACTGGATACTTCCCAATCTGCAGATTTAGCAAGTGCACATTCTCCTCCATCATCCAGATCATTAATGGTTGTGCTGAGCAAAAACAGACTCACAACAGATGTCCCTGAATTTCACTCAACAGACCCCTTCCTTTTCAACAGTGTATAATTATCCAATGGGTTTTGCACCTACCCAACATCCCATCTAGATCATCCTTAAAAGCCACTTTGAGTGGCAGCCAAGGCTCTCTGTCACCATGCCCTTACTCTGTCAGAGAGGAAAATTGGATTATTTTGACCAGATTCTGTTCTTGATGTGTCTACACAGCTCCTGCTCATCTCCACTGCTTACATGTGGTGAAATTGTTTGAACCAGGTTTTTTGGTTGGCTGGGTTTTTTTTTCGTTTGTTTTATTTTGGTTTTGTGGGGCTTTTGTTGTTGTTGTGGGTTGTTTTTTGGTTTGTTTGGTGAGGGGTTTTTGGTATTTGTTTTGTTTTGTTTTGTTTTTTGTTTGTTTGGTTGGTTGGTTTTGGTTTTGGTTTTGTTTGGGGTTTGTTTGTTTGTTTGTTTGATTGTTTGTTTGTTTGTTTTCATGGGGTTTTTTAATGTTTTTTTTTTTTGAGGAGGGATTTAACTGTGAGTAGTTCCTGGCTTTTGGCCCCAGACCCCATTTTGAAGAGGGGTAAATACCGCGGGAATTCTCATAGATAACTATGACTAATTCTGGGATTGCTTTGTGTGAGGTTCACCACACCGAGAGGGTGAAAAAATCCTGTTTATCTAAATACTCTCTTGCACTTGTCTTACTCAAGGCCAGACTTTAGTCCCCATCACCAGCACGGCTTGTGCTCTCCGCTCCCCGTCAGCTGAGTCTGAAGGCTACACAGACTTTGTACACACGTTGGGTGTCCTCAGCAGCTGCCGTCGGTTCTTCCTCTCAGCCGAGGAGCAGCACGGGTCGCGTCCTGCTCATACGGCGCCCGATGTTCCGACTCCTCTTGCTTGCTGCGTGCTGACAACAGAGCCCCGAAGCGCGGGGTGGGTGCGAACCTCCNACACCGACACGGCCTCAGGGAAAACCGCGGGACGGATAAACCCTCAGGGGAAAACCTCCCCACTACCGCCCGCGGGACCGACACGGCCTCCGGGGAAACCNCCCTGCCGCACAGACAGATCTGTCTGCCGGGCTCAGACAGATCACAGCCGTGAGAGGCGGCTCTAATTTCGGTCCCGGCCGCCGTTCAGGGCCCGGGGCCGCCGGGGCTGTGGGTCTGGCCCGNCTCAGGGGAAAACCTCCCCACTACCGCCCGCGGGACCGACACGGCCTCCGGGGAAACCGCCCTCCCTCGCGCTCCCCAGCCCGGCTTCACCGGTTCTCGCAACCGGGAGCTCCGTCTACTCCCGCCCCCGTTAAATCTCCGTGTCTGCAGCACGTCCTCTGCCCGGCCCATGCCAGAGCTGCAGGGCTGTTCCCCTGCATCCCGCACTCCCTGCCCATCCCTGCATCCGCCCCTAAGACGGGTTGTTCCAGCTGTGCAAGGGTCCTCAAAGACGCCTTCGGGGGGATCACGGCTTCCCCTGAGCAATGATTCCTCCACGGGAGGCAACCGATTGCTCTCTATGCCCTCAAAGTAAAAAAAGAAACCAACTCAACAAAAACAGCCAAATCCTCAAGATACATGCCCTCCAAAGCAGGCCTGCTGTCTTTTTCAGCTCACCAGCACACTGCTGTCTATTTCATCACACACAACACAAGAAAAGAAGGACTTTTCTTCACAGCATACCAGGAGGAGACATTTCTAGGAAGCTTCAGGGAAATAGCACTGACCTGGGAAAGGAGGGTGCTGTTATTAGCCCCAAAAAGCACCACCACTTTCCTCACACCCACAGGGCAGCACTCCAGACAACTTGCCAAACAACAGCAATGTAAAATCTCCACCTAGCTAGGTCTGAGAAGGTTATTGCTCTCTCTTCTTTTGCCAGAGAGAACAGCAAAGGACTGGCTGACGGTGTGCATTCCCTGGAGAAGGCACAGCGTGGGGGGCAGAAAAGGCAAGGCCTCCTGACAGCATTGGAAAGGTGTTATCCTCATTTTGTATGGAGGGATGTGACTACTTGAAAGGCTGCAATGCCTCTTGGAGTGGTGAGAGGGATCCTACAAGATACTCTCTGCAAACTCTCCTTCTACTGGGTTGATTCTTGCCCCTTGAAAGATACTTCCCACTCCAGCAGCCTGCATGGATGGATCTACAAAGAGCTGTTAGCGAGCTGAAGCCTTCTGGAGATGCAGAGCCCTGTCTCCAGTGCCCTGCTCTGCACTGCTGAGTGGGGGCAGCGCCTGCAGAACGGAGAGGATCGGGCAGCACACTTCATCCCACAGAGCATCACCTCTGAAGCAACAAGACCACATCAGGCAGTTCAGGTAGAAAAAGAGCAACTGTGAAAACACCATTTCTTCAGTGTTTTGTTTCTGGCCAGGCCCAGAGGGTTGTGGAGAATGGACATGAATCCAGTTGGTGGATGATTGCTAGCAGTGTTCCCCAAGGCTGTTTTGGGGCTGGTCTTAACATCTTTATTGATGATCTGGACATGGGAATTGAGTACACCCTCAGTAAATTTGAAGATGACACTAAGTTGCATGGCAGTGTTGATCTCCTCGAGGGTAGGAAGGCTCTGCAGAGACACCTGGACAGATTCAATTAGTTGGCAGGAAGTTCAATAAGGTGAAGTTTTGGTTCCTGCACTTGTGTTGCAGCATCCCCAGGCACAACTACAGGCTTGGGGAGGAATAGCATGAAAGCTGTTCAGAAGAAAAGGACTTGGGCTAAATATGAGCCAGCAATGTGCCCAAGTGGCCAAGAAAGCCAATGGCATCCTGGCCTGTAGCAAGAATACTGTGGCCAACAGGACCAGGGAAGGGATTGTGTCCCCGTATTTGGCACTGGTGAGGCCACACCTCAAGTACTGCTTTCAGTTCTGGCCCACTCACTTCAAAAAGGGCATTAAGGTGCTGGAGCACGTCCAGAAAGACTCATGAAAGATCTAGAAAACTTGTCTTATGAGGAATGGCTGAGACAGCTGTGTTTGCTTAGTCTCAAGAATTGGAGGCTCCAGGGGGACCTCATCACTCTACAACTGCCTGAAGGGAGGTTGCAGTGAGGTGGGGACTGGTCTCTTCTACTTTGCCTACAGAGAGGACAAGAGGAAATGGCCTAGAGCTGGGACAGGGGAGACTCAGATTAGATATTAGAAACATTTTCACTGTTAAGGTGGTCAGGCATTGGAATAGGTTGCCCAGGCATGTGGTGGAGTCACCACCCCTGGAGGTGTTTAAGAGGCATCCGGATCTGGTGCTGGGTGATGTGATTTAGTGGTTACAGTGGTAGTGTTGGGTGGATGGTTGGACTTGATGTTCTTAAAGGTCTCTTCCAACCTCGATGATTCTCTGATTCTGTGTGTTGGCACAGATGCCTGACACAGCTGAGGGAGCACTCCTGGGGCAGCTGTAGACACATACAAGAGGAGAGCTGGCAGAGCTGTTACAGAAAGTGCCCCAAATAGCACCATGCAGGAGAGACACCACCCCATTACTCCCATATGTTCACCATCCCCTCTCTAAAGAGACCTTCTAAATGTGGAGTCCAGTTTATTCCTATACCTCAACACTTCAGCTGACTGCTCCTGCCTTTCCCACAGCTGGGGAAAATGCTGTTACACCACCACCCAACACACTGCCAAGTCCAGAGCAGGAGCCCTTGTCAGGGAAGGCTGGACAGGGCACAGGCTGCTGCCATCTCCCAGCATTGAAAGTGCAGCCCACAGCCCTCAGGTAACTTTCCAGTCCAGTGCCTCAAAAGGGCAAGTCTCATTCACCAGGTAGGAGCCAACACCCCCCCAGAGGCTGAGACACTCTGACTCGGGCTCTGAGGCCCAGCTTGGTTTTATGAAGCACAGCGACATTCTCAGTTCAGATGGTAAAACAACAGCCTGATTTTATCATATCTCTCTCACTTCTAGCTCCCTGGTGGTGAGCAAAGGCACTCAGGCAGCATGACCAGCTGATGACTGCAGAAGGGGTAAGCACAGAGGGACAGCCTGCTGGACACATCACTAACCCTCAGGAAGACACAGTATTGGGACAGAGAAGGTGGCACTCCACTCACAACTCTGTACATAGGTCAAGTGTGAAAAAGGCATCAAAGAAATCAATCAATGGATCCATGCATGACAGCATTTATTAGTTGTTTTAACACATCACCCAATGGCAGATGCACCCCAAGATGAGTTGACTCTGGGACCCTTCTGTCCCCAGCCCATGAGACTGGCCATGGGCTGGGACCATTGGCAATGTCTGACACACTCTGCAGGACAGAGCTGGACCCTGCTCATCTTTTAGGGTTTGAGGCAAGTTAAATAGATTGTTTAATATTGTACAAGAAGCACGCCATAGGTAACATCCATTAAAGTTCATGGGATTCAGCTCCTTGCATCACAGAGGAGAAGGGAGAGCCCAGGCAGATCCCTTCCCTACATAACGTTAAAAAACAGCAGGAATTTTCCCTTTAGGTGCTGTTCCCACCAGTAATCTATCAGGGCTTTCCTGTAGAGTTAGCAGCAGGTTTGGGCTCTGTTCTTCCCCAGAACTGGGGACCATGGAGAGGGCAGTGCTTCTTTGAGAGGAGAACCCAAGTGATGCAAAGAAGAAGGAGAAGCAGAACCACAACTCCAAGATCTCCAGCCCCTAGCCCCTTCTCCTGTAATCAGCCTGCCATAATCCACACCCCACTCTGGCATGCCACCCACTGCAAGGCAGACACACCAAAGGCCAATATGCAAGTTGCTCTGAAGGCTGTCACCCACAGTGATCTCTTCCTAAACCACATCAGACCTATCCCATCAGGCACTTGGGCTCCAGACACAAGTGAAAAGTTTCTCCTTTCTCTCTCTCTCTCTTTCTCCCCACTTCCATATCAAGCTCTTTTTCCATCTCTTGGTTTTAATTCTGCTTTGATTTCCAGGTGCTACTCAGATAAGTTTCCATGAAGAAGCTGGAGAAGCGGGCCAATGAGGGTATACAAACCCAATGAAAGGAGAAGCATTGGCCAGGTAATTTGGCAGAGCTTATCATTCTTCCAGAAGAAGATAAATATGTTCATTATTACAAATCCTGTAATCTGCACAACCTGTGAAGTGGGGATCAGCATGGTGATGGAGCTGGGCACCCAGATGCCCATGGCTGTCATGGTGCAGTAGGAAGGATATCACAGAATGGATAAAGGGGTTCAAGGTTGTGTTCCACCCCACACCAATCACCATAATCTTATAGCCATACTAGGATGTAATCATCACCTGTGGAAAAGTGGTGGTACCAGTGGAGGAAGATGAGCTTCTTTTTCCAGAGAACAATGAGCAGAGTGTCACCTGAGGTTGGGAGAGAGGTGTATTATTAGTCACCACCTCCCTACAAACTGCAGCACCACCTGGACCACTGTTTGCTCTGCCACAGGCACTGCTGCAGCCAACCTCCACAGCCTCAGGTATGCAACCAGATGTTCACTTCCATAGTCAGCATAGACTGCTTCTACAGCATTCCAGAAATAATTCTTCTTTGAGGTAGCCCTAAATAGATTAAATCATCACTTAAAGCTTAAATTGATATTTTCAACAAGAGTTTCAGTTTTCTGGTAAAAATTCACTTTTTCTCCAATACATGTGGAGAGAGAACTATTTTCTGATATGGTGACTGAGCATCACCTACACTCTAATTTGCCCTGTGGTTAAGAGTACAAGAAAATTCATTTTTGCAGAAATACCACATTTTATATCCCAAATGTTAAATTTCCTGTAGCAGGACAGCAAACAACAAATAGACTGCTTTGATGGCAGGTAGCACATTTGCCTTCTGCCAAGACTTGAGAGCATGAACATGTTTGTGAAAGACTCCAGGCACTATTCAGAATGAGTAACAACATGCCAAATTCTGGCACGATCCAAAGTGCAGGAAGTGGTTTCTAGAAAGACAGAGTGCGTAATCACTGTTCTAAGAATACTACAAATTAATAAAACCAAAACTTTAAGAAAGGTAAAGGACAACAAGCAGTTACAACAGCTTCCTAGCCTCACAGATCAACCACTTCCATAGCAAATGACACAAAAAAGATGGCATTGGAAGATGGAAGTCTGTAGGACTTAAACATTGTAGATACATAGCAGGAATCAAGAGAGAAGATACAGTTAACTAGAACAGAGCAAAACATTATAACTGTGTGGGCCAGAGGCAGTGTGGCCAGCAAAGTCTTCAACTGCCTGTTGGCTGACTGTCACTGTACTGCCACCAACTACCTGCCTGATCCACACAGGTGAGGACAGAAAAACAAGGAGGCAGAGTTGTTAACTTAAAAAAAAAAAATTAGTTCCAGGTATAATATGCCAGTTCAGATTGGCCTTAAATATGAAACCTCTGACAGACTGCAGGACAAGAGTGCACACACAGCCTCACTTGAGTGGGCCTTTCTGGTCTGAGTTATGCTGCCATCCCCACCAGTGCAGAGGACAGAGTTTTTTGTGCCCAGGAGGCAAGGCTGTTGTACATTACCACCTCCAAATCAGCTTGTTGTACTGCCTGTGATTGTTACTTGTGATTTACACATCAGAGGAGTGAAAGCCATGGAGGGATCTGCTGGCACAAGCATTGCAAGCTTTCATCAAAACTTAGGATAATAACCTGATTCCATACATTCTCTCTTGATTGTAGAGAATATGACTTCATATATGGACCCTCCCAGGGCAGCTTCTTCACCACACTGACCACACTATGAAAAAAAAGAACAATCTTTGTGTTCTTGATCAAAATATCTTTTAAAGCCTTTGACACCAACAGAGCTGGCATGGCAAGGTAAGGCATGATTGTTTGTTTTAATTAGCTTTAATAGGTAATGGGTTGGGACTGGATGATGTTTGGGTCCCTTCCAACCCAAAGCATCCTATGATAGCCCCCAGATACAAAAGCTGATGCAAAATGAGATGTTATTTACATTTTCAGGCACTTCATGTGTAGGCAGCTCTGAAGAGCTTTTTTTTAGAAAGGGCAAGAGCAAGTAATTCAATGCAATTAATAGCATAGCTATTCAAAAACCAAAGCCTCAAGCACATTGCACACACATTTTTGCATAGATTGAGGCTTTGTAACAACCAGTCTGCAGAAGATTATTAATCACTGGCTTGGGTAAAACCCAGGCAGTGGGCATCACCTGTTCCAAGGAAAGGAATGGAAAGAGTGGCAGTGCAAGTGTCAGAGGCAAAGAGCTTCAATCAGAAGGTAGGCAGGAGATACTGACGCAGGGAGGACTAAGACCTGTGTAGATTTACCAGTTTGTGTTCACTGCCTTGCTTTGTCAAGTTTAGCTATAATCCTTTCTCCCAGCCACCATGGCACAGGTGCATTCCTTTGGAGAGGTAAGAGAATACTGGGACAAATATCAGCAACTGGAGCTGCAGGAAAAGCTGTGGGAGACCCCAGTCCCAGCACAGTGCTGGGTAACTGTGAGCATGCCTGGACCTGAGGCTTGATGCCTCACAGGTGTCCTAGCACAGGGCACCCTCTGGCACCATCCACCACGGCCTGGGACACCAAGGTCTCCACCAAGGGGCTCTCAGATCTTTGGCTGTCAGAGGGGAACAAAAAGTGCAAAAGTGCAGGGAGGCATTACCTCCTGAACAGACATCCAAAAGCAAGAGCAGGCAGGAGGTTTGCTGTGCTTCTTCCTGACTTTCTGGAGATGTTAGCTGTCCTCTCCTGGAGAAACATGCCCTCAGGCCCAGGGGGAAGAGAGCATCCCCTGCTGCGTGCAAGCAGTCCATCTGTATAGAGGTTTTCACTCCTTTTGCTACTGGGCAGTCCTGACAGAAGGTGGATGGGATGTACTCCAAACACCCAACTGTGAAAGGTGTCTCGGTGCTGCCCTAAAGGTCTGCAGCTGTTTCTTCAGCTCCTCCCCACTTTGTAACCCAAAGTACAGGCAGGGCTTTTAAGATCAGCTTTTACCAGCTTTGTCTTTTTTCTTGCCAAGGCCCTCAGCTTCTTACCTGTTTAGTTCTAATGAAAATTAACCATTCAACCCTCCTTCCCAGTTAGTTCAGCTTTTAAAAAGACTGTCCTTAATAGCAGTCTATGTAGATCACTGGTGGATTCAGGGCATAGCCTTTAATATTTCCCTGCCTTTAGCCCAAAATCCATCATTACCACTGCCTGAACTAATAGATCACCTTACCCAAAGCTTTGCAGGAAGGGCACTGAAGTTGAACTCCATCCAAAGCATCTGTTGAACTCTGTTGGCATTATAACACAGGTTTTTTACCACTTGAACAACGTGTGATGTTGTTGCTTTTTCTTTTTTCCCCAGCAAGATACACAGGGTAACGTGTATTGTTTTCAAGAATGCTTTGGGTATTATTTTTCTGTTTATTGTCATACTTTTCTAAGAGCAAACATTAGATATGAGGGGCTGCCATTGCCCTTATGAATCATACCATTTTGTTTTCAATAACTCCTACAATCTTCCTCGTTATATTGGAGTTCTCAAAACCAACTTTGAACTACAGATAAATGGTTCTGCATATCACTATAACCACACTTACCTCTTCACAATCAAGCAGGATCCCTCTGGTTTTCCAGGATTGCCAATAGCAGAAGAAAACTCAGCTCTGCAACTAAAATAGCTGAGTTTTACATCAGCATGTGGTTTGATCTTGGAAGAACTTACCTTATAGAAATAATTATAACTTAATTTAAAGGAGACAAGATTAAGTTAGTCAACAGCATCATTATCATAGCACTAGCACAGATGTATTATTAAATAATAATTCAAAAGTTTTCCTTAAAAACATTGCTACCCAGCCATTCCTACTATAGACACCACAGAGAGTTGATATAAGAACCTGAAAAATAACTAGCCCCAGCTGCCTCCCTCCTAGAGTCTTTTATAGCAGCAGGCAGAGTGGTCCTGGTGGGGGTAAATGAGTTCAGCCAGAGAGGGAGAAGCATCTTAGCAGCACTTCCTGAGAAAGAGGGAAGAGGCTGAGAGAGGGGAGAAGCTTTCTGTATCCTGAGACACCCATCAGCTATTTGGAGTGATTGGCTGCCCTCAGCTGTCCTGAAAGGCATAGTGCCCAGCTCCTGGCTGGTGGGTAATCTCGCCTTGGCGTTTGAAGGATTTGGGAAGCCCTTCCAAAAGCACAGCTCAGGGGGGACCATGGGCGTTTCTGGTGTTTGAGATCATGCCTTGCCTGAATACCTGGGAGGAAGCTGCTGTCCGTTGCACTGCCTTCAGGACTCGCTGTGTAGTTCCATTTGCCATGACGCAGCCGCAGGGAGGTCCTGGTGGGGACAGAGGGAATAGCTTGCTCCAGCAGTGGTCTCAATGGCAAATGGCCACAGCTGAGGACTGCAGAGAGCAGAGCTTGGCTCATTGCCTTCCTCTGTGGGAAATATTTGTAAGGTGGAAGCATCAGAGAAAAGCATTGCCCACACTCTCAAGAGCATCAGAGAGGTGCATGGAGGCCGTGAGGGCAGAGATGGGAAGCTGGCGCTGAGCCATGCACAGGCAAAAGGAAGGGATTCCTGTCAGAAAGGTGCTCTTTGCTCACTGTCATTAAACGGTGGGTAATCTTCTCTAGGCTTTCCTCTGCCAGATGGAGCGATTTCACACTCACCTGCAGAGGGAGACGGCTCCTCTTTATTAGCCAAATTGTGTTGACACAGTTTGGTGCCGCCACCTTACTGGGCTGGAAAAACCAGATATGGAATTGATGTGGCTCTTCTGCAGCCCACAGCCGGATTCTCCCATGGAGATGCTGCCAGGGGTGTGCGGGGACCCTTCCAAAGCCAACAGTGGAGCTGGAGCGGCAGTAGTTTATAAGCTGGTTGCAATGTCCTTCAGGGGAGCAGCTCTGAGGCAGTGCCAGGCCCCGCTATGTGCTCAGCAATGCTGCAGCTGCTGGCACTGGGCTAAAGAGAGGGATCATAACAGGAGCCATGCGAGCGTGTGGCTTCACCCCTTCCCTATTCCCCAGCAGGAGCTGCTCCCAGCAGAGGAGCTGCTCCCAGCCCAGGGTTTGGGCAGAGCTGTACGGCCGTCCCCTGGAAAACACATTCATTTGCAAAGCCAGGGTGTTTCCAAGCCAGGATGGCTCCCAATCACAGGGCTGCCGTGCCTCACGCCGAGAAGTTTTGTGAGGAGCTGTGGGGCCGGGTGAACCTGAAAAGCTGGCTCAAGCGTGCCCCGAACACCTCCCCGCCGCACTCGGAGCCGCGCGGGGCCCTTGCAGGGAGATCGGCACGCAGCAGCGAGACTGGCGGTGTTGCTGCATCCTGCGGGTGTTGCTGGATCCTGCTCATGATCCCCCTGTCCTGCCAGGAGGAAAAGGCAGCTTTACCCTATGCACAGCTCAGATGGGGTTGCAGCTCTTGGGCGAGGCTTCTTCAGTCTTCTGAAAAGTATTGACTCATGTCCTACTTTTCCTTGAGGGGAAAAAAAAAAACCAACAGGCAAAAAAAGAGCTTGCTCCCTGCTTGCTGCCTCATAAACCACAGTTTCAATTTTTTAATTTTTCAAGTTACATCATAGCCCTGCGTGCCTGCCTCAGAACCTATGACAGAGAGGGCATTTAGTAACTGCAGGCACTGGGCCCAGAGATCAGGCACCAAGCTGAAGGCAGAGCTGCATAAAGGATAAATCTCACCTACATCCCTTCCCCCATCATGGCTTTTAACGTGTGTCACAGGCTACTCATTATTCCTAATTTAACTTAATAACTATCTTAAGGCCTTGTTATACTTTTCTTCTATATTCAATACTGAAAGAAAAACAAGAAAAGTAAAGAGAGAAAGCTATGTGTTTAATAGGAAAAGATCTACAGAGGACAGGAATAAAGCTGGAAAAGCTAGAGGAGCCTTCATCTTTAATGAGTATATTCAAGTACTTCTATAAAATAACCTTAAAGTATGGCTCCTGACAGTTTGTAAGCCAGCACACAGCTTTTCCTAGGGAAGACCCTTTACTTCAGGGGTGCTTTTTGAATGTCTATTTCTTGGTTACAGAGTCCTTGGACAGGTTAGTGCTGTACTCTGTTAGAAGTACTTGTTGCCAAATTGTGGAATCATTTTTTAATAGACTATATATATCTTGACTCCTGGGACAGACATGCCTCCTAACTCTGCAATACCTTTGGGAATGAAAGCAGCCGTGAGGAGTTCAAGAAGTTAAGAGCATATCCCATAGGAGACAACATGCTAATGGTGCCTGTGGTGCTCGCTTGAACTTCTTTCTGAAATTGTGAATAGCAAGGAGGAAGCATAGGAAGACAGACCCACATTTTTGTAAGCCCACACAGGTTCTTGGGTCTCAAATATTTCTGTCTGCTCTTTTGCTTGCAAACAAAGCAATGTGCTGGTGATCTCTGTCCTCATCAGGCCACGGCGCCTCCGTTGGTGCACCAGTTTGCAAACATGGTCTGTTTGTCCTCTCCCTCTTTTTTTCTTCAAGTTCAAAACAATTCAACATTGTTGCCAAGCTGCAAGCTTGCCAACTCTCTTGCTATATTCAGCTTAATCTAAACATCCAAACTTTCACGTAGGCAGCAGTAATGATCTCCTTCTTCCATCTCAGAGATGACAAAGTGCCCCACCTCCACCCCCCTGTCCAAACTCATCTGCTAGGAGATGACAACAAGGTCACCATAGTGCAACTGGCAACAGGCAGGAATGCTGCAAATTTGTGGCAGTATCTCTTTTTTATCTAAAAATAAACCTCAAATCCCACCAACCTCTTAATTTCAGCTTACAGACAGAGAGGTACCAGGCCAACAGTGTTCCTATTACTGATCTACGATGCCAATTTCCCCCCTAATATCTGCTAGCACTTTGCTCTGATCTCCCTCTTCCTGCCATTAGGGACTATTAGGCTCCACATCCTCAGAGGACATGAAGCCACAAAGGGCTGCTACAGAGTAAGGTTGATGGGTTGTCCAAAGTCACCTTCATCTTAGCCCCTCTGCAAGCTGAGGGCTGGGGAGGGAAGACAGCACCGTGTGCCTCAGAAGAGCCTCCAGGTCAGAGCCAGGCACTATCCCAACCTAGAGCAGCCCAGGAGCCCAGCCAAACTATTGTTCCACAAGTTGCAGTAGAAGCACATCTTTCATCTGGGAAAAAACCCACATGGAACAGCAAGCAAGAGCAGAGCCAAGAACCACCAGCAAAGCAGCTGTGGCAGTGAGGTTAGTCTCCAACTCGTGCTGGCACTGCAGTGGCCCCAGTGGGAGCATGGAGCAGAGCCCTTGATCCTCAGTGTGGGGCACTGGCAGTGGGACCATCAGAAAATACTGTGGGCAGGCTGTGCAACTGCACCTCAGTTCGGTTTGCCTTAGAGTCCAGGGTGAGTAAAAACACAGTAGGTATCACTCCATACCCTGGCCCACGTGGGACAACAATATGGTTCACATCAAAATGAGCAGGTGTTTTCCTTTTCTTCAGAAAGGGCAGAGCTTGCTGATTCTATAAATATGGTGTATGGCCCATTGCCTATGACCAGCTCTCTGAGCTACTGGCTGCTGATCCTGTGGTCCTGGCACTTGCATCTGTTCCAGATTTTTCTTTCATCACAGGTTTGGAGATGCTATGGGCGTGGGTGTATGCCACATGAAGGCAAAGGAGGGAAGGCACTGCATGAAAGCCAGCAGAAAGGCAAAAAAATTGCTGATGGAGGTATGTGGAGACCATAGCAGCAGTAATGAGAAGGAAAAAGCACTTTAATCTTGCTTGAACAAGTTCCTGTTACAAGCATCACAGGTTCACATTAAACCAAGACCAGAGAACTGCCACACAGGAGAAAGAATATAAGTTTATTTTAAAAAATAATAATTTAGCTCAAACACAAACAGGATTGCAGAGTGTTGACTGAAGCAGGAAGAGCAATATTTACCCACACAACTTAAAACAGACCAATTTTCTCTCTTGTAGATGATACTTTCAGTGCTCTTCCTTGTCCACAGCTCTGCTTCAGGTTCTCATCTGCACGTAAAGATATCCTGACTCCTGAGGCTCTTAGTAACAAGGCAGAGGAGAAATGGTGTCTGCTGCACATGAAATGCTGTTCCTACCTCCAGAGCCTCCATGATCCAAAAAGCCAGAAGAGCAACACCAGCATCTAAACCAACGTGCAATACAAAGGGAACAACTTGCACTCCTCCCTGGAAGTCTACCTACCCATGCCCCATTCCCAGCATCCTGGCCAAGTGCTCCCACCCACGCCTGAATTCACCCCCCCGCCCACAGGTGCTGTACACAGAGGTGTAGACACAGGCCTTTGCAATTCTCCTCCCTCCCCACTCTCTTCTCATCCAGACCTGTGGATCGTTCACCTCTCTCCATGCCTGCATGCCATACATTTCTTGGCACAGCAGCAGTTCATTTCACAGTGATGGGATATGCCCTGGAACACACTGGCCACTACTGCAGTTTTTTCTCGTCTGTGAAGTGGCCCTTCATGCAATTGCCATTCTGATACACAGGGCTGGCCCCCTTCCTTCTGCACCACATGACAGACTTGTAGAGAACAAATCCAATACCGGCCAGACACAGCAAGAGAAGAGCCAAAATGTCCAGGCAGAAGTACTCATACAAGGAGAGGTCGTAGACAGCCGGGCGGAGGAAGGGTGCCCCATCGTGACGAAGGATGTACTCCAGCCAGTACACTGTCCTGTTGAGAGCGTGCATTGGTCTGTCCAGGTGCAGAGCTGAGATGTGCTGCGCTGATTTTCTGTAGCTGCAAGCAAAGATGACAAGACATTCACCTTTAGACAGAAACTTCATACCTGAGAAGTGGTCTGAGACATCCACTGATGCTTTCAAATCCCAAATAATACCTTGGGAGAGGGGCAAATTTCTTCCATTCTTCCTCTGAAAGCCACTGTGATGGCACTTGCCAGCCATGAAGGCACAAGCCAGAGTGTATTTTGCTTTGTGTTTTGTTAACAACACTGACAGTTTGGCTTGCAAGTACCTGTTCAGTGAGTTTATTATGTGTATGGTACTTTCTGAGGAGTTTGCACCCTAAGACCTCACCCAGCATCAAGGAAAAGTTACACACTTGATGAGTGGCCAAACCTTTCCAGGTACCAAATTGCAACACCTCTTAATAGGTAAGAAATATAAAATATTTAAAAACTCAAGCTCTGAGAGAACATTTCAAAGACTACCAGTTGCACATGTCCTGTTACAAAAGAGGAGCCCTGTGCCCCTTTTCTGTTCCTGCTTCAGTTCTAGAAAAGAGCAGAGTATATGACTGACAGAAGGAGCAGATGGAACATTACCTGCTGTTCCCTCTCTGTTTCTACAGAAAGTTGTTTGGACAAGTTCAGGGAGGTCCCAGTGGGAGGCTGTGATCTCACTCTCCCTGATGACAGGCTGGCATTAAGAGAAGAGATCTGTTCCCCAGTATCTCAGAAAACTTTCTAAGAGTGTTACAGTGAAACAGGACTAGATCACACTCCTTAGCAGCAAATGCTGGAGTATCTCCTCCTGCGCTGCATCTGAGGATTTTGAGGCACTGACACATCTGGGCAGCTGAGCAATGTTTGCAACTGCACTTGGGCCAGAAGCCACCACAGGCAGTGTAAGGGTCAACACAAAGACACAGGGGTCCCTACACACTGTCTGCATCAAGGAAGAGCTCGATGCTTCCAGATGCCTCACCTGGGGTCAGAGATGACTGTGATGACAGCCTGGTAAAGCTCCTCTTCTTTTACTCTGCTCCAGTCCATGAGGATACCCATGCCCTTCGCCTGCACTCTGGTCATGATGTCAAACTGGTCCCCATAGAAAGGAAACCCCACCACTGGCACACCGTGATAAATTGCCTCAAAAACACCATTCATCCCACAGTGGCTGACAAAAGCTTTCACATTGGGGTGGCCTGCAGGTAAAGAAATAGTAGCAAGTCAATGCCTTCCATGTTGCAACAGGGCTACCAGGGGGTTCCTCAACACATACTGTTGATGTATGTTTAGGGAAAAGCAGGTATGCTGAGCAGAGAGGATGCTAAGCTTTGGGAATACATTTGGGAATACTTTTGGCAGCCCCAAATTGCTGAGTAGAGCCAGGAGGAGAAGGGAGATAGGAGCCAAGCAGCTTCAAGCAGGTGTTAGGTAAGGATCAGGTTTTGTACAGATCAGACACACAAGAAGCAACAGACTTAAATCCACACAGGTACTGCTATCCTTATATGCCTTTGCTGTGGTTTGGGCTAAACTCCAGGGATGTTGCTAGTGGCATACACATACACAGAACCCAGCCTTACCTAGCAGGTCATTCTGGGGCAGCCACCCCATCATCAGAGTATTCTCACCCAGGTTTCTTGGCTTCTGACCAAAATACCTGTGGGAGGAGACAGAGGAAGGGAAAAAAGGGAAAGAGAAACACACAGAGAACAAAAATTAATTCAATCAGATCAAGAGACAGAAAGAAAATTTTGTGATTTGAAATGAATCACCCCTCAACATTGTTTTCATCCAACTCAAGTGAAAACAAATCCCATTCCCTCTTCACCTCCACACCACCCTTTGCGGGAGGCGAGCAAATGCACCGGCCATCTTCTCCACCAAATCGCTTGGGAGAGCTCGGATCCCGATGCCAAAGGAGACCACAACGACACCCGCCTCTGCTGCTTCCACCCAGAGACGCAGACCCTGTGGGCAAAACACACACAGCTGCCTTGAAGTATTGCTGCAGAAAGGCCCTTCCCACTCTTGCCTCTGTCAGTAGAAAGCTGTCCACAGAGAAGATGAAGCCAAACCAACATGGAGCACAAAGCCACATGGTTTTCACCAGGTAGTGAACTCTAAAACTGCTATGATTTTTGCACCCAGCCAGGCAGAAATTACTTGAGCACTTGCTGGTCTTGGGAATTTGCAAGGAGGTGTCCAAAACTTGCATTTCATAGCATTATCTCCTGCACTGGAGGTAACACAATTACTCTTTGACAAGAAAGGTTCTGAAAACATAGGGCCTGCATAGGAACAGCCAGGGCAGAAAAGGAAATTGGAGTAAAAAGAGAAGGGCTATTTTCCCATCACTACTAAGACAGGAGACCTGTCAGGGTCTTTAGATGTAGGCTGACACAAAAGACATCACACAGTCAGGAACCACATCTTCCAATGTCGAAGGCTCCTGCAGCTGGCAGAAAGTCTTGCCATCTTGACAGGAGACTTCTACCCATCCTTGGTAGCTGCTTGCAGGCAGCAGACTCAGTTTTTGATCACTGGACAGAGAGGTAGCTACAGATCCAGTAAAACCCACAGTTATTTGTCCTTCATTTAGAGGCTACCTGTAATGCTACATAAACAGGTCTGTACCTAGAACAGTCTGTACTTCTTTCAACCAAAGCCAGAAGGCAGTAGGGAGAAGAAATCAGCAACCGCAGCTTCTGTGAAACAAACATGGACTATTCCCTCTTATGACAGGCTGGACTGAGTCTATTTCTCATTATGAATTCTGTCCTGCTTCACGTTTCCCATGTATCCCAGTCAGGAGTATTTTAGGGACATTTAATAAAAATCTATCTTTGAATATAGATACTTCCTAAAATAAACATGTAGGAGAACACGAATAGCAAAAAAACCACCGAAAAACCAACCAAACCCCTTAAAAGTTAGAGGACCAGAGTACAAAATATTTACAAAGCACATCTTAGTGTTACTCTCTGAGCATATTTCTCCTTTGCTGTATGCTTCAGAGATGCAAGCCTATCTTGTCAGAAATGCTTAAAAACAATCCAAGAATCAAAAAGTTTACAAAAGAGATATTTTTGTTTCTCCATTCTTTTGAGTTTCACATCCTTTGAGCAGTACAACCAGTGAAACTGCTACAGAAGAGAAAGTGCTAGTTTTCCTTTTCTAAATAAAAGTACAATGACTCCTAAACCAGACGATTATGTTATCCATTATAATTGGGCCATAATAGTTAACTTTCAGAAACAGCATCCAAGTTGCCAGGGAAGCATGGTTGACCACCAAATGTTCTCACTTTCTCTCAAATATATATCTCTATTTAACGAAGTCCTAATTAGAAGCAATCAAAACCATAGTGTTTCAAATAGGAGGAAATAAACATCTTAATTACATTTCAGATGGTACACCTAGATCTACAGAGGCCCTCTCTTCTGCTGGCATCCCATAACGTGGACACAGATATGCCTACCTGCTAGCATGACAGCAACCACCCACTGCAGGGCTCCGGACTTATCTCCATCATTCTTTCCTTAGGTGCCCTGGGATGTGTTCTGGAAGCTGTGAAGCACATGAGTAATGCCCTAGCAAACAACTCCCTTCTTTATAAGGCAGGTGTGTACGTGGCCAGGTTGGACCAAGCCAGAGTTTTGCAAGAGCTGTGAGGCAGCCACCCTCTGACACAGCTTTCAGAGCACCCTACATGTGTTTCATTACCTGCAGGCTGTGCCATGGGCACGGCTGATGTGCAGTCAGACACATCTGGAGAGCTTCTTTTTAAGGCACCTGATCTCACATTTTTTTTAAGTGAAAAATATTGGCATCTACAGCATCAATTAAAGTTGCCATCAGAGCTCTTGACAGGCCTCTAATAGTTTGAAAGTTGAAGTCTTATCTCCATTTCAGACCCTTAGTCAGGAGACCAGAACATCCAGACTGCACAAGTTTTATTATCCATGTTTATTTCCCCTCAGTGTTTGTAAAAGTGGTAAGACAAGTCCTGCTCTGTTCCAATACTTCAGCCAGAGGTTTTAGGAGCTTGTCCCTCTGAATTTATTTCTGGGATTAGTGAGGCATAGGCTGGAGAAAGCCTTGAGAGGAGTTTTCAAGACTGAACCTTTAGAAAAAGGGGATGATACCCTTCAATTTTCTAGATTTTGGTATTCTGCATTGAATTTAATGAAGGAACAGGAATAGCTCTCCCCTGTGGTTTCTTAAGACTACAAGCTCAAGGGCAGAAATGCTGTGTGAGATATAAGGTGAAGGAGGAAATTCTGGATTAACATATCGGTGATGAAACAAGGAAGATTAATTGTTCTTCCCATTTCCACTTTAGCATAGGGAGCAAACAAACTATTTGTGATCAAGTCCCAGGGGCAATACTTCCAGCTTAGGAATTCCACACACCATTTTACATGGACAATGAGGCCAAATCCCACTTCAGAATGGACCACTTAATTCTACATCCTCCCTGCAGCCTGACAGCCTTCAGTGTTCTTAGTCTACCCAATACACCCACAAGTACCAAAACACAGCAGCTTTCCAGACTCTTGGGGCTTCAGAACTTTTACAAGGTTCTTCCAAAGAAGATCTGTACTAAGTAGTTTCCCCAGTTGATGTGCAATCATAGATCAAAGCTTTCTTGCACTTACCACTGGAAGGGGCTTTGCAGGCTCAGCAAGGATCCCCCCTGTGAAAATGACATGGGGGAGTGTTGGACGGGGGAAGTCCAACACCACATCATTACAGAGGAAGAAAAGACTAGTTCCATGAACAAGGTCCAACATGGATGTCTTGGGCTCCACCCTGTGCTTCTCCATGAGACGTTCAAACTTGGGCAGGATGACGAGTTTTGTAGCCACACGAGTGATTATGTAGACTAGGAGATTCCAAGTCCTGCCAAAGAAGCCCATCCTGTCTGTCATCAGGGAGTTGAATTCAGGAACATAGGCAATAGGAGAGGTAGCACCAATTTCTGCTGGGAACCAGAAACCAGTGGAAATCACAGCATATTTGACATGTAGGATGTGGGCCAGGATAAATCCGCACATCTCATTGGGGTCCACCAAAAGCAGGTCAAAGTGCTCCCACTGGAGTTTCTGCAGAAGGGTAGAGTTTCCCAGGACTAGGTCACAGTTTTCCAGGTACTTCTCCAAAAATGAGAACACCTCCAGAGAGGTCATCTTCCCTTGAAAGACACGCTTTATCTTCTCCTGCACCCAGGCATCTGCGCTCTCTGTGCTGAAGGTACCCCAGTACCTCTGCACGCGGAAGCCGGGCAGGGAGGTTTCCACGTCCCGACCTTCGTGAAGCAGCAGCACGGGGTCGTGGCCCCGGTCAGTCAGTGCCTCCGCCACACGCATGAAGACTCGCAAGTGGCTGTCAAAGACTATGGTGGGCATGATCAGCACCTTGGCACAGTGAGTTGGCTCCACAGTGAATGCAATCACTAGGAAAAGAAGAGCAGCAGGGCACGGTAGCACCTTCATCATCTTCATCACTGCAAGGAGACAAACATGCCATTAATGTAGTATCTCTGTCATGCGCTCAGCAATTAACAGTTGCAATTGTAGCTGCAAGCCAGGAACTCATGAGCTGGGAAAGGAGAGCAGTCTGGAGTTCTTCATTGGGCAACATCCATCCCCATCCACTTTGCCTTGCCCTTAAAAAAAACAAGCCCACAAAAAAACCCCAACAACCAAAGTCAGATATCAGGGGAGTTTTACAGAAAACCTCTTCTCTGTGCTCCTGAGGCTCAAAAATTAGCAGACTGACTCACAGAGAGTTACAGAGGGTGAGTGGCTGGAGGAGCTCTGCTGGGTCACAGCACCAGCAGGGACACTTGCTGCTCAGTCCCTGTTTACCGCTACAGAACCAGCTCAGCTGGATTTTATTTTTATTTCTGTCCAGCCTGAACAGCTGGTTCTCTCTGAGCCCTTGATGTCTGTGCAAGCTCACAGGGAGGCCTGCAGAGCTTGGTGAGAAAGCCAAGAAGTGTGCTCTGGCTTTGGCCCTCACATGGCTGGCAAGGCACCTTGCTCTGTACAAACGGAGTGGGAGCAAATCCAGGTCACAGCAGGACCTGCTGAGGGGAACCGCAATCCCAGAGAGCACAGCAGCAGTCTGGACAGAGAGCTGCTCCAGCATGGATCAGTCATGGGAGGCTCTGGGGGAAAGGGCTGGGAAGGCAAAGCAGATGCCAGGATACTCATCCCCCAGAAGAAGGCAAACCCAGAAGGCAATCCCAGAGATGACATGCAACACCTGTGGCACACTGACGCCCCTTAGTCACACTCCTAAAGCCGTCATCCCCTCTTCAGTTTGGTGAAACACCCAAGATTTCTGTTGTGTAAGGGATGTTGCTACATCACTGGAAGCGCCTCACCCACACCTAGCATTATTTTGGGAGAAGAATTATGTGATAATTATTTGGGAATAGTCAGAAGCAGAGTAGTTTTCTGAGAACCCAGTTCAGACATGCTAGGAAGCAGCAGTGGGAAGGGGAAGAAGTTACAATGGGAACAAGTGGAAGTGAATTTTGGATGGCCCACACACACTAAGCCCCAGTGGGGCTGCAGGGATGTGGTAGAGTGGAATTTGGTACGAGATTTTCTGACAGCCTCTCCACTAGTGCTTGATCAATTAAGAGGTGGGAAAGAAAGTAATGGACAAGATTCTGCTAAATACAAATTTCGGTCTGGCCAAACTAAGCATATAAGGGTGCAGACATGGGAGAATACAGCTGCCCTTTCTTCCTCCATTGCTTTCTTGTCCCCCTTGTGGGGACAGGACATGGGAAAGAAACAGAGCAGCTGCTGGTTGAGACCCTCCCCTCTTTCAAAGGCAATTCCTGCTAGTCCTTAGACTACTACCTTTCCCACTCAGGGTCAATTGTGTGGCTGTGCCTGCATGAGTGATAAGAAACACAAGAAAAGCTAACAGATATCAAGAGGGTAGTCTGACCCACCAAACAAGAGCTCCAGAAGAATGTAGACAAAGGTGATGGGCTGGAGAGAAGAAAGCTCTGCAAGGAAAGTAAGGATCTGCCCAGCATCCTGTCTCCCTAACAGCAGGAAACAGGCTGTCCTGTGACAAAGTGTTGGTCACAACAGAGCTACAGCCCACAAAGCTGGTCTGGTACTCAGATTACTTGAGAGGCCCAAAGGGAGTTTATTCTGCCCAACACCAGGGAAGGCAGAGAATTTGGCTATGACATTCACAGCAGATCTAGGAGCATGCTGCTTCCAGGAAGCAAGGGAAGGAAGGCAGCCATGTACTCTGGATCTCCTCTGGGACGGCAGGGTGTTGAGGACAGCAGCAGGCATAGGCTTGTCCTGGGGCACCTAGTGGGTCATACATGCAGGCAAGTATGCCAAGAAGAATAGAAGAGGTTTTATATGTGGGGTAGGGTGTTTGCTCATTGGGCAATAAGTGAAAGATGAAGAAATAGTCCAAGTTAAAGGTATAGTTATTTAAAGAAAAAAAATTTGTCACCCATCTTCAGCAAGGACCGTGTTCTGCCATGGACCTACATGCCAGACATTGCTGAGACCCTCAGCTCAGCCAGGACCCTCTGGGGACTACCAAAATCCAAATGACAAGTAAGCTGTTGATCTCAGCCCTCAGGTCAGGGGCAGATGCTGACACAGTGAGACTTGCAAACTGCTCTCGGTGGTTTCAGTCCTTCCAAAATCAGGAGCAATCCCTAAAGGTGCTGGCTCAGGAACCTCTTCTCTCTGCCCAAGCAACAAGGGAGGCTGTAAATCTTGCTAAGAGGTGAGAGGCTGCAGGAAGAAACCTTTTATCCTATTCCAGCTCAATGCCACCAGAGATAATTTCTGCTCTGTCCATGCCCAGAGAGCTACCCTGGTCATAGCTCCAGCCCTAGAGCTGTGCTGGACACACCAGACATATCCCTCATTTTTAGTGCTATTGGAACATAATGAAGGCTAACTACCAGCAAAAAGGGCACAAAGGCTCTCTGTCCCTTGTTCAGCAACTAGTCATTGTTGCAGTCTCAGGTTGACAGCAAAGGAAGTCTCAGACCTAGAGAAGGGCTAAATATCTCAGATGAGGGAAGGCTCAAAATCCACCTGCTCACCTCCCTAGTTTACCTCTTACTAACACTGAACAAAAAAGCTGCTCCATGAGCTCTGCAGCAGGATCCTCCTGCTGTGGCCATTGCAGCACAGACTCAGCCCAGCTCTCTGGCTATGAGAGCTCAGCTACTGCAGGCAGGTAGTCTTCTAGAGAAACCTTCAAACACCTGGGCATGAGAACTTGATTCTCTGGGAAGTTGAATTCACAGCTTGTGCCTTGTCAGAGGTGCAAAATCCAAGTAAATGACAGATCCCCCACTAGGCCTGAGAGCAGAGTAGACAGAACCATCTCCTCGTTTGTGGTCTGGAAGTCCTAGTGGCTACATCACATAAATACTGCAAAAATAACCCTGCCACTGCAAGGGGAAGGCTTGTAAAGAGAGAAAAGACCCTTCCCTGACAAGTGCATGGCAGAGCCATGTCAGCTGGCTGATTTACACAGAGCAATGCCCCTAACATCACAGTTAACACTGGCAGCCAGAGTAAGGATTCAAGGGAACTGTTGGAAAAGCCCACACCACAAATGTTTTAAGTTTCACCTCTGCAGCATTCAGGGCAGAGCAGGCACCTCAGTAAGAGTAGGACCTGGGAAAGTGAGACTGCCACTGCAGCTGGCAGCATCCCCCCACCCTGAAGGTACACCTGGCCACATTCAGCTGCTGGGAGATTGTTTTCAAAGCCACAGTAATGCATTGACACTGAAAAGTGAGGCAGCAGAAAGGGAGCAGAGAGAGCACAGCCCTCTGAAAAGCCCCTGAGAAGCCTCTTACTGGACTGAAATTTGTCCCATGATTTTGCCCTGTTTAACATGTTTGATAGGGTATAGCTTTGGTATTAATGGAAAATTACACCAATCAAGTCAAATGAAATAACTCAACAGCTATGGCTCTAATTCAATTCAGGTGTCTTTTATTAGGCTGAAGTACTAAAACCTCTGACAGCAAGCAGTCTAAGCAAAGAACCCCACAAAGAAAGGGCTATGAACAGGCTCAAATGCAAGGACTGCCATTTATATCTCTCCTTCTCCCCTACTTTTTTATATTACCTAGCTCCTGCCCAGGACCTGGAACCCAATATACATGTGACTGAGTTATTTTCCTTCCTGCATCCTCGTCTCTATGCAGCTCTTGCCCACAGTAAGAAATGTTTTCACTGCAAACTTCTCAGGAGTTAACAAATCAGCAGAATTAATTGAAAACCAAAAGCAAAAGATATCTTCACCTGGATGCTCTAAACTCTTCCTGGAATAAGATACTGAAGTTTGCCTGTACTGTTGGGTATGATCCAGAAAAACCAGGACCATCTGCTACCAGCATGTTGATGACAGCCAGCCTAGCTGCAGCTAATTTATGGACTCTGAAAGCAGGCAGGTATGCAGCTCCAAGAGCAACTTTGTCACTGCAGGAGGATGTTGCACTACAAGCAGGAGCTGCCCAGGGGAATCCCTAGTAAAAACCTAGAGGATACAGTACTGTACAAAGCAAACAAAGCACAGGTTGAAACAGTGAAGTTTAACCATCAGTCATATCCAGTCCAGTGCTTAGTGGGCTTCTGTGCTCTGGTTTTGGTTTATCACAGACTCTGGCTTAACCAGTCACTTGAGTAAATAACACTAACACTGAAACATTAATATTAGCACTATAGTATACCAATATTACAGGACACCAATACTAGCATTAGTACTTTAATATAGAAAACAATGATAAAGAAAAGAATTGCCCTTCAGATATAAGCATCCCCTGGCAGTCTGCAACCCTGACAGTTTTTTTTTAAATGTTGTTTGCACACAGACTGAATAATGTACAGATGGTCTGCTCAAAACAACATACCTTTCTAGCATTTTTCCTTCTACATATTGATGGTAGCCCACTACAAGCACAGAGAATGAAGGAAGTCAAGATCCCCAAAGGAAACAATCACAGCAATGATCAGGTCAGCATCAGAACGATTTATACGTTTCACCACACTGGGGCTACTGCTGCCACGAAACAGCACCAGAAGTGCTCTGGCTCATCTGTTTTGGACAAAGATTGATGTAGTCCCCAAACAGTTTCTAACTTTTTGGTACTTTGGACCATCTTCAACATCCTTCCTGTCTCATTAGAGTTATATGGAGGAAATTCTACAGGCAAGGTGAGAATCTGTGGGCTAGCAGGAGGTTGCCAGACGATAGATCACTGCAAGGAAACCATGATACTAAAGGAAATGCTAGTCCATAACAACTGAGAAAAGAAACAAAGATCTCAGCTTGTTACAGTATTTGAAACAACACACATTTTCAAGACCTTGAGCTGGGGGATGGTGTCAGACACCACACATCTGCTTCCCCACCTGGCCTCTCATCATACATTAAATCTGTCTAGGTTGTAAGTGAGATTTCCCCCATTCCATATCCACAGACTTCCTGCTTGTCTTCTGAAAGGAACAGAGATGGTTTGTGACACCAGGGTGCCTGCAATAACAAGTTCTTCCGGACAGCCTTTTCCTCTCACTTACAACACCGTTGCAAGACAGAAGCAGCTGATGTGAGACTGTGCCCCTTGTGCGTGGTCTGAGTGTGGAAGCAAGTCAGAACATTATTTGTAATTCCCTGGATGAAAGAGAAAGAACAGCTTGGGGCCATTTCCAAATAGTCATGTGAGCCATAGACCTCAAAGTTAGAGCACATGACAGAGCAGAGCATTATTTGGTCTTAAGAAGTTATGTTTGTATGACACTCAAGTTAAATAAGTTCTTCAAACTGCAGAGAAAACTGGGAAGATACAGGTGCACCAAACTTTAGAGAAGCGGTCAGGAGGAAAGGGGAGAAAAAGAGTCTTCCCATTTACTGCCCTGTCATTTCAGTTTCTTTCTTCTGCAGAGAAGCAACACGTTAAAAGAAAAGTTATTAAACACCCCAGAAGGTTGTGAAATCTTGTGTAGAAAGCTCTGGGGACTGATAAAGTCCTGACAGACAAGTCTGATCACATTTGACAGAGTTACAGGAGTAGAGAAGCTAGGGGTGAGTCTTATCTTCAATGAAACAATTGACGCCCTCATGTAAAAGAAACCCACAACCAAACCAAAGAGTTTCTTGGCTCTGAGCACGCCAGAGGAATGAGACCTGGCTGAGCTGCCATAAACAGAGGTTGAAGAGGGTTGCATAGGAAGAGGAGGCAGAACAGGAGATGGAAGATACTCCTGAGATGTAATCTTCTAAAGGAAGATGAAGCAAGTTACACAAAAGCAGTCTGAACACGTGTCCATGTGCCAAGGCTCTGGTCCTGAACATTGAAGCAGATGCTGAACTCAAGCCCATCAGCAGCCTCGCTAGAGCAACCCAGGCTGCACACAGGCGTCCGGGCAGAGCCGGGACCAGGCTGACAGCTGGGAATTCAGACCGAGTCCCTCAGCGGCCGGGCAGCGCTCAGGTGCTTCTGCCATCGGCTCAGCAAGTTCAGCCCAGCCCCACAGCGCTCACCCGGAGCGCGGCTGGCAGCCCCCGGCCGCGGTCACTCCGAGTCCCCGCCCGCGCATCCCACAGACCCGCGCCACGCCGCAAGGCGAAAGGACCCTCCTTGCACGGCAGCCCGGCAGGGCACGGC